>JAXCMG010000035.1:4955363-5007186 GCA_034642415.1 Podarcis siculus
TCTTTCTTTCTTTCTTTCTTTCTTTCTTTCTTTCTTTCTTTCTTTCTTTCTTTCTTTCTTTCTTTCCTCTGCTTTCACCCTAAGGTCCCAGGACAGGTTACAACAATTAAAACATAATGTTTAAAACAGTTTAAAACAACTTACAATCACAGAAATAAGTCGAGTCCTAAAAATCCCAGGTGTCAAACGCCAGGGTAAAGAGGTACAAACCTTTATATGGTGAAGATGCCAGACAGTGCCGGATTTACGTATAAGCTAAACAAGCTATAGCTTAGGGCCCCACTCTCTTGGGCCCCCCCCCAAAATATACTTCTTCTTAATAGTATTTCACTATCAATATACTTCTTCTTAACTGTATTTCAGTTCAACAATTACTTTGATAAAATACATATTTTGTTATGTGCAAATGGCTTTAGATACCTATTAGGTCCATAAATTACCATATAGCATATATTCAACCCAAAAAATGGCAACAATTTGTTGTTGACAAAGGACAGCTGGACATATAAAGGGCCCCATTACCTTCAGTAGCTTCATCACACCTAAATCCGGCCCTAATGCCAGACACGCTGTGGGGCAGAAGTTCCACAATTTAGGGCTTACCATAGAGAATCCCCTCTCCTGGGCTGTTTCCCCCAGCTTCTGAGGGTGATGGGGCAACGAAAAGTACCCCCACTGCCGATCTTAATACCTGAGGGTGTGCGTAGGCAGTCTTTCAGGTATTTGGGTCCTGGGTCATGTAGGGCTTTAAAACACTAACATGAGCACCGGGAACAAACTCATAACCTGCGATTAGAAGCAGGGTACCTGAAATTCACCATGAACTTTACTAAAACCATAAATAAATATATGGTTGTGGTTGAAAAGACTTGCTTGGGAGATGGTAATTAAATTAATTTGAATGAGCTGTGAAAAGCAGCTCAGATGTCCAATGCTTATACCATGGGAAGTAGCTCATTTCACCAACATTAGAATGGTTTCGGGATATTTCCATTATTACAATGATAATGTATTACACCTGAGTATTTGAGGAACATGAGGCATTTTTATTTAACTTAATTATATCAGAATTTAGAAGCCACTGTACATTCAAAGAATCCCCAAATTCTGTACAGAGAGAGAATTATAGAGCAATACAGATCCCAGAACTGTATGAAAACATTGGGGGGGGAAACCCCAACAAGGATTAAAAACAGCAGGAATAAGGCAGACCAATCTTGGAAGGCTTGGAAGACAAGAAAAGTTTTCAACAAATGTCAAAAACAATGTTGGAGCTTGCTTCACTCCTAAGGGGAAGCGAATTCCTGAAGTCTGGTGCCACAGTGTTGAATGCGCAGGGTCAAGTCTCAGCACGTCTTGCCACAGGGGTGTTGGGCATCATCAGCAGATCTAAGTGATTGGAATAGGATGTTTGTGTGGGGAGAGAGAGAGAGCTTCTCAGACACCCCGATCCAGAATCATATGAGGCTTCTAAATACCAGTATTGAATCCTTGAATCTAGCTTGGTAGCCAATTGGCTACTGGCATGCGACATAAGCATACCAGTATGTAGAAAGAGGCAATGTTTACCTTGCTCTTAAACAATAGATCTTGAGATTGTCTGAGGCCATATGCACTCTGCCACGATGTATTGGGAATATCCTCTTGGTCTGTTTATGTATAAAATATTTTATGTAACAGAGACGCGGGTGGTGCTGTGGTCTAAACCACTGAGTCTAGGGCTTGCCAGTCGGAAGGTTGGCAGTTCAAATCTCCGTGACAGGGTGCATTCCCGTTGCTCGGTCCCAACTCCTGCCAACTTAGCAGTTCGAAAGCACACCAAAAAGTGCAAGTAGATAAATAGGTACCGCTCCGGCGGGAAGGTAAATGGCATTTCCGCGTGTTGCTCTGGTTTCGCCAGAAGCGGCTTAGTCATGCTGGCCACATGACCCAGAAAAACTGTCTGTGGACAAACGTCGGCTCCCTCGGCCAGTAAAGTGAGATGAGTGCCGCAACCCCAGAGTCGTCTGCGACTGGACTTAACTGTCAGAGGTCCTTTACCTTTACCTATTTTATGTAACATACATTCAGTGGAGATACTCACCACTGGCAATGAGGCAAATGGATGTTTACAAGTGCCTGCTGCATAGATTTTGCAGTGTAACTATGTTTGAGGCTGTCTTAAGATCCCTTAGGAGGATATAAGAGGGAAGAAATCAGAGCCAGCACATCCTACATTCATCCTGAAATAGGCTCTAGTCCAGGCATAAAAGGTAAAGGTAAAGGGACCCCTGACCATTAGGTCCAGTCGTGACTGACTCTGGGGTTGCGGCGCTCATCTCGCTTTATTGGCAGAGGGAGCCAGCGTACAGCTTCTGGGTCACGTGGCCAGCATGACTAAGCCACTTCTGGCGAACCAGAGCAGCGCACGGAAAAGCCGTTTACCTTCCCACCGGAGCGGTACCTATTTATCTACTTGCACTTTGACATGCTTTCGAACTGCTAGGTTGGGCGGGAGCAGAGACTGAGCAACGGGAGCTCACCCTGTCGTGGGGATTCGAACCGCTGACCTTCTGATCAGCAAGTCCTAGGCTCTGTGGTTTAGCCCACAGTCCCAAAACATCTGCAGGGCTGAGTTTGCCCATGCCTTCTCCAGCACTGTTGAAAGCACTATACCTTTAAAGCACTTTTGAAACATACTCTTTCCCTCAAAAAATTCTGGACACTGCAGTTTACCCTTCACAGAGCTACGGTTCCCTTAACAAGCGACCGTGCCCAGAATTATTTGAGGGAAAGACTGAGTTTCAAAAGTGCTTTGAAGGTATAGTACGTAGACAGCCAATGACAACAAATCTGTTTGTACTGATGGTGCTACAAGGCTCTTTGCTTTTGCTGTAGTAGACTAATAGCAGCATCCCTCCCAGAAATGGCCAGTTTCTAAGTCACACTCATAAAGAGTGCCAGTTCCTTTGGCTTACCATCCTTTCACTTATCACTTTCCTGTGGTAAAAAGTTTTAGGGCTGCAGCGCTTATGCAGGTTTGGTTTCCTTTGGAAGGAGGTCACGGGAGGCCTATTGGCATTGTGTAATATTTGCATTTGAACTGATTTACATAGGTGGAGCCAGGCACAGCTTCCAACACTTGAACTGATAGGCAACATTACATCAGATCTCTAGGGAGACAGCCGGCAACCAGAGATCACTTTTTAGAGCTCCAAACTCAGCTTTTTGTGGCTTTCCCAGTCAAGCTGAAACTGCGGACTTCTCTTCACATAAACACCTGGATTACATCATCCTTAGTCAATGGGTGACCAGGGATGGGAGTGGTCTGCCTCCAATGCTTCTTTCTATCTACATTCCCACAACATTCCTGCAAGACAAGGAGCTAAGTATTTAGTTCCCTATTACAACCTATCTCAGGGCTATTGACCACTCTTTTGTCAGCTTCAGGTATTGCCTCAGGGAAACCTGCCCAATAACCCTATTTACAGAAATCTGATAGGAAACCTGTTGCTTTTTTTCAGGTGGGATTTAATCAAATACTGGCAAATTCAATTTGTGCAGCTGAAGTTGATTTGGAGCTTTTGAGCAACAATATCCACTTGTTCCTAAAATTGGGCCTTTGATGATAAAGCAGGTCTGGAGGACCTTTGGCCTCCCAGATGTTACTAGACTACAACTCCCATCAAGTCCAGAGAGTGTGGTCAGTCGCCAGGGATTATGGGAGCTGTAGTCTTAAAACATCTGGCAGGCCGAAGGTTCCCCACAATTGTGAAAAAGGAAAGTGATTCTCACCAGGCTTGTAAACAGCATTAGCCCACATTCTTCCATTTCTTTCCTTACTTACCTCCTCCCCCTGCTGTTTGACCGCTGGCAGTTTTGGACTGTAAGCTCCTTCGGAGCAGGGACCATGCATATACTGCCTAGGTAAGGCTTTGCAGTTCGTAGGGTAGTTTGTCCACCTTGCTCCCCACCTTGCATTCAACTCTCACCTGTGGCTCCTAGAATTTGTCAGCATGTGACAGCAGCCACACATTGTGAAGGGCTTTGATTGACCAGCTAAACCAGGTGAGGGCAGCCGATGGGTCTCAAATCCTAGATGAGTTGGGGACTTCTCCTGCATACAAAGACAGGCTCCAACGGATTGAGCGAACAAGACCGATAGTAAGTCCAACGGTCAATAAGATGGTTTCTCCATGTGCTGCAGAGGGAAGTGAGGGGCAGATGGGCCTCCTCAGCTTGGGAAGGTAGCCCATCTAGGAGAAGGAAAACTCTGGTCCTAAAACTCCACTGCCTTGTGAGATATCTTCGGGAGAAGAGAAGGCTAAGGATTAAGCCTACACAAATCTGGAGTCCCTAAGACGGTTGGGTGGCGACTTGTATGCCTCCTTCCATCATCTCCTGCAACCAAGCTGGGACCAAACGTATTGCTCTGCTTTCCTTTGGACCACATCAGTGAGATGGAGAGCGGGGAGGTCTTGTTGTCTGGGCAGCCCAGGACCTCCATGCATGCTGCCCAGGCTTGCGCCCCGTTAGGCAAGGTGAGTTCACGGTTTGACATCACCCCACAGAGGCGCACTCCATTGTCTTGAGACAGACCGATGCCAACGCTGATGGCGTGCTATTAACAACCCAGTATTGCATTTCACCATTTTGTCTTCCGCAGCCACGCTCAGCCCGGCCTGTCCGGAAGGTTCATGCTTTTGGGAAGAGGGCAAACTCCATCAAGAGAGACCCCAACTCGCCTGTCATCATGCGCGGATGGCTTTATAAACAGGTAAAAAAGTGCATGAGGAACGAAGGGGGTTCCTTAGCTCAGAAGCAGCCAACGTGGTTCCCTCCAGGTGTTTTCAGCCACATCTCCTCCCGTCTGCCCCAGCCAGTGTGGCCATTGGTCAGGAATGAGGGGAGTTGTTACTCACATAATATGGATGTTATCACGTTGGCTGTGCATTAGCCTGAAGGATGAGTGGCTGAATGTTGGCATGGGAAGACCCAAATAGAGCAAGGGAAGCCAGAGGCTGCTGGTGGCATCACACGCTCAGCATCTGTCATTCTCGGGCAGCTGTTAGAGCTCCTGTGTTGCAGCAGCAGGGGCCACCACAAATGAGACCATGCTCCCCACCACCACTGTCAGCGTTGCCAACGCCGCAATAGATCAAGATCTTGCAGAGATTTTGAGATCTCGCCTAGAGTTGTCATGATCTTGCCCCAAATTAGTGTTGATGGCGGTGTCACTTAATGAGCAATAGCTCAATAAATAGCCAACGTCGTGTCATCTTCCTGCAAGGAAATCAGGATGAATCTTTGATAGAGAGGTCTTCTGGAAGTAGCCCATGTCCTCTAGCCAGGGACAGAATGTTTCCCCTCCAATTATGGCAGAAAGCCACATGTGTGACTGTTAGCAGCTTTACTACCAATTCTGTACCCACTGATAAAACAATATGTTTAACATAACCAAGCAGAATGATCAGGGGTTCTCCTGGGAGTTGATCCCCTGGCCACCTTTGATCTCCCTTTTTCCTTTCCTTTCCTCCTCCAGGACAGCTCTGGTCTTAAACTCTGGAAACGACGTTGGTTCGTCCTTTCTAATTACTGCCTCTTCTACTACCGAGGTAATTGGGATTTCCCCATGGTTCTGCCAGAGGTGGGCGGAAGTGATGTCATTGTGCTTTTGGAGGGAGGGCTTTGTTCAAGTCTCAGGCAGGGTAGGCTGGTTAAGCATCGGAGGGTGTGCCTCCTTCCTCCTCCTGTTGTTTCTCAGCCTATAACATTCCTTATGGTCTGTCTGGGAGCAGAGCTGGGAAAATATGGTGTAGGTTGGGGTGGAAAGCTCATGGGCCTCCAGCTGTTTATTCCTTTTACTTACTTATAAGCATATTTTTATACTGCTGCAGCAAAACATACATCAAAGTGGTTTACAACAAGAATTTCTATATGTATTCTAAAAGCCCACATGTTCTATATCCAGATCTGAAAAGGGTGTGCTGAGAATTTGGTTGCTTTCATTTTATTTTCGACTCTGCTCCTGACTCTTTCTGGTGGAGTTTAGCCTTATATATACCCTTTTTCTTCTGATTCCTCAGATTTGCACAAAACCGGATGTTGTGTTCTTTTGGTCCATCAGATTTGCCCAAAGCCAGAAAACTGCACAAGCAGCTATACAGTTGCCTGGCTCTGTGCTTTTGTGTACTTCTTGGGTGGGGGATATTAAAACAAAAACAAGATGAGGACACAGCTATCTGTGGTCATGCCCTGTTGGCACTTAACTGGGTGATAGAATCCACAAACTAGAAGGCAGGGAAAAACACAAAAGATAACACCTGCTGGTATGAATAGGAAAGACCGAAATTGTTTCTCATACGGAAATTGAAATACGTGTGTGTGTGGACTACTCCAGTGTAATTCAAATTGTTTGTGTGTGTGGATAAACAACTATATAGTGCTCAGATGTGGACAAGCCCTTTTGTCCCCCAACTTAAACCCTATGGTTCAGAGAAAAGGCCTTGACTCTTCTCCCTACCAGCTGCACCTTAGGCAGTGGAGTGGACCGCTAGCCAGGTTTGACGGATTGGAATCGCTAGTTCAGGCCCCAGAGATCTTGAGGGCCCCACAGGGCTGGAGGGGAGAACCTGTGGCTCTTCAGACGTTACAGGGATCTAACTCCCATCAGCCCTGACCCTTGGGCAGGTGGGCTGGAGCTGATGGGAATTGGAGTCCCAACAACATCTCAAGGGCCACACAGGGTTCTTTCCATCTGGGCTTTAGGGAGAAGCGCATTGAAGCGACTTCTTAGAATCATAGATCTCAAGGGTCCTCTAGTCCAAACCGTCGCCCCCCCCCCCAATGTAGGACTCTCCTGTGACTTTTTTCTTTCCTTTGGTGGGGTTGGAAATGTGTGTGTGTGTTTGTTTTCCAGACAGCCGCGAAGAGAAAGTTTTGGGCAGCATCCTCCTCCCCAGTTATGAGATCCGGACAGCATTCTCCAAGGAGAAGAAGAACCGGCGCTTCATATTCAAGGTCAGTCCTCCCCTCTGCCCCCGCAAGTGGAATGCTTGTTTTCTTCCAACATCTGTTATTTTGGTGTCACCCAAGGTCTGTTGACAGCCATGAGTGATGGGTGAGAGATTCAACTTAGTTTGCATTTGAAGGTGAACTTAAGTCCCACTGTGCAAAGCAATAGGAGAACCCGAACAGAGTCGCCCTTCGGAATCCGCATTTCTGCATATTTTGCAATGGACACAGTGTGTGCATATACTAGGGGAAAGTGTGCACGTAAATGAAATCAGCATACGAAAAGGCATTATATTAGGGGGAACTGCTTTGCAAAAAATGAAAAATAAAAAAAGAAAGCTAATAAATCGCAAACTGATGTGGAAATGTGCAAAAACGACAGGCAAAATGAGAAATGGAGAGAACCAAAGCCGACAGATTCTCTCTTCCATTAGCCAGCCATGCAGAAAGCCCACCAGAAGCCCTCAAGCCCACCCTCGCCTCTGCTCTCCAGCTGTTGTCCACCAGAATTTCCGTATGCCTGCTGCCCCCTTGAGGATGCATTGGGCCACTGCAATGACCCCTCTTTTTCTTCTTTTACCTTCCAGGCCGAACATCCTGGCATGAGAACCTATTATTTCAGCGCAGACACCCAGCTGGACATGAATAGCTGGATCCGCGCCATGAACCAGTCGGCCGCCGCCGAGTGCGACTATGGAAGCTAGTAAGGGCTGGGGACGGGTGTATTCTACGCACAGCCCTGCGCTGGCTGGCTGGCTGGCTGTAACCTTGCCTCTGGGGTTCTCTGGTTTGGGGATAGGACATGAACCCATCAAAAGAGGGACTGAGAAATAGGAACTTTTGAAAGGGAAGCAAGTTCCATTATGGTCAGGATTGTGGAGAGATTAAAGGTGCAGATGTTTTCAAAGTTTTCTGGGAGAGAGATTTGGTTTGCTTAGGATGGGAGACTCTTCTTCCTGTTGTGGTCCCTTGGGGAGGGGGCGTCACCTGTCAAGGACCACATCCAGCAGCCGGGACAGGTGCCCACTGTGGGGAGGAAGGCAAAGCCAAACGTAGGCAATGTCGCTTGCCTTTCTTCCTTTCAACCATCGCCTTCTCTCTCTCCTTCTGCCACTCCTGCCATCGCCCTCTGCCTCCCCACCCGGCAGGCTGCCCAGAGAGGGACAAGTTGCTGCTGCCAGACACCCAGACTCATCACTTTGAGATTAGTTTTGAAATTAGCCCGTGGACACCCTTATCTTAGGAATGTGGGGTGTCTGGATTCATGGGTTTCCCAGAAGCAACGTGGGCGAAATGGGGAGGTTAAGCCGTGAGCTTTGAAAGAGCCAGCTAGGTTGTGGCGCAGGCTGGTCCATTAGGGCGGAGCAAGGCCTGGCCCCACCCATCTCAGCCTGCCCTCAGCCACTCTACATCTTCCTTCCTTCCTGCCTGCCTGCCTGCCTGCCTGCCTGCCTTCCTGTCATTAACTCTGTGGCGCCACCTACTGTTGGGCTCCCTGCATTCCGCCCTACCAGTCTCAACAGCCACCACTGTGAGGTTGGACGCTGGGTGGGGTTGGAATCTTGATTTCAAATTCTCTGAGGGCAAAGGGGAAGGTCATCACAGGGGAACCAGCCACCTGGGCTTTGATACAGTCTAAAGAATCTTCCCTTCTGCCCCTCAGCAACCGGAGGGGTCTCCAAAGCCAGTCCCCATCCACATGCACCAGCTTTGAGGACGTCACGCTCACGCAAAACGACTACGCCAAAAGTGCAGAATCCCTGGAGATCGCCCGTCTCTCGGAGGCACACGACGGGGAGGCCTCGTCGTCCGACAGCCTCCACGTGCAGGACAGTCAGCAGGGGACTCCGCGGCTCGGGAGGACGTCATTGTGCAGCTCGCTCAACGGCGGATACAGCCACATAAGGAAAGAGCAACCAGATTTAAGGTAAATTGGTGGGTGGAGAAGGAGGGAGGGAAGAACCAGTTTTCCACCAGGGGGCGCCGTGGGAAGCTAATGATGATTGGCTCCCACAGGTGCTGTGGGGGCGGGACTTGGATTGTCATGTTTGTTGTTTGATTCTGTGACATCCTATTTTTCTTCCCTCTGTTTCCATTCGCAGCTCCCTGTCTTCCCAGACTCACGGAAGCCCATCGCCCGTCATCCACCCCAAGCTCTCCTCCCGGCCGCGGTCCCCCTCCGAGAGCCCCACGCCTTCCTCCCCATCCCGGACCCCTCAGCCTTCCCCTCTGCTTTCCATCCGCTCTTCTCGTTCCTACTCCCTCCCCCTGACCCCTGCCGAATCGCCTCAGATACCCGACGCCCGCCAGTCGCCCCCTCGCGCCCGCAGGAAGCCCCCGAGAGCTGCAGCTGCCGCCTCCGCACAGGCCATCTCCTGTGAGGACCTGTCCTCCGCGGCCTCCCCGAGGGGCCTCGGGCGCCCCAACACCCCCATGGGGCGCGTGGACATTGCCCCCAGCGAGGGCCCTCCCAACAACCCCTACGCCACGCTGTCGCCCACCACCAGGGGGCGCACCCTGACGCCTGCTGACCGGTATGACGTGTTCCCCTCCTCCGAAGACCCCTATGGCAGGCGTTACGCCCGGAGTCCTCACCACAGCAGGGCCCGGCCCGTGGGCGAGGAAGGCCTGGCGCCCTCATTGGCGAGGCAGCTGCCGCCCAGCAGAGTAAGTAGAGGCTGCGGCAGCAGTGGGCATGGCAGCTCTGGGTTTGGGGCTTATCTTGGCTTTGATCCACCCCAGCGCTAACCTTTCCTTTCCTGCCAGTTTGCAGATCGAGGCTATCTCTCCCCGCCAGCTGGGACATCCCGTGCTCTGGTCATGTCTCGGCTACATGGGCGACTGGTGAGTACCGGGGGCTGCGTTCTCCATCTTTCCCATTCGCCATGGTCCTCCTCTCCCTTGCCTTCCTCTCCCTGTGACGCGGAAACAAACGAGTCTGTTGGCTTGAATGTCTCTTTCCCCGCTCGTGACCTGGGCTGTGTGTACCCTGTACTTAACGTTTCTGAAATCCTGAGCCAAAGGAGTCTTAATTCTGCAGCAGGAAAAGCTCAATTCCGCAACTTGCGTAAATTATGCAAATGTTGACCTACAAACTTGCCTCCTTTAAAAAATGAAAAGATTTTTTTCTTTCCCTTTTTTTCCAGAAAGCTGCATTGTGCGGCTGGTATTATATTGCACAGTCTTTCTGTGCAATTTGTGGCATACCCTGTTTAGGGAAGTTTTTAATATTTGATGTTTTATGGTGTTTTTAATACTCAGTTGGGAGCCGGCCAGAGTGGCTGGGGAAACCAGTCAGATGGGCGGGGTATGAATGAATAAATAAATAAATACTATTACTATTATTATTACAGTCATACCTCATGTTACGGCTGCTTCAGGTTACATGTTTTCGGGCTGCGGACCGTGGGAAACCCGGAAGTACCGGAACAGGTTACTTCCGGGTTTCGCCACTTCACACATGCGCAGAAGTGCCGAATCGCACCTGCGCAGACACGGCGCTTCAGGATGCGAACGCTGCAGATTGCGGACATGCCTCCGTCATGGATTACGTCCGCAAGCCGAGGTTCCACTGTATACCACACAGTCCTGCTCATGAGCTTCCCTGCCTACTCTCCCTAACACTTGCCTTCCCTTTCCCTACAGATCACCCCCCACTCCGCCTCCTCCAGCTACCTCCACCTACCACCCCTGCCCCCCCTGCCTAACCGGCCCACCCCTGGGAAAAGGACGTCATTGGGAACCACGGTATGTGATTTCGTGCTTGATCTTCCCTTGAGTCTAGGACTTATCAAACGTTGGCTTAGCAAAAGGAATAGGCTGGCCAGGAAAGGACAGCAGCATTAAAGCTCTGCTTTAATACCAAATTGTATCCAGCCATGCCTTTGCATGCTGTTCACACCAACCATTTCTCTGTCTTTCCAGTGCCGGACTCTAGTGCGAGAGAGGAGCATCCATTCTGCCGGGGGGCAGCGATTTGAAAGCGACACTGATGTACGCACTTCTGCTTCTTCTCATATCAAGGGTTGATTTGTGTGTTGTTGTTAAAAAAAACTTTTAAAATTATTTGCATCCAGCTTTTCAAAAGACAACTGTTGTTTTTTGCAAAGTGACTTAGGAAGCATAGAGCATAAACATCACTTTGAGCAGGGGCAGGGGAACCTGTGGTCCTCCACGTATTTGCTGGGCTCCAACTCCCATCAGGGATGATGGTAAAAAAGGTAAAGGGACCCCTGACCATTTGGTCCAGTGGCAGACAACTCTGGGGTTGCGGCACTCATCTTGCTTTACTGGCCAAGGGAGCTGGCGTACAGCTTCCAGTTCATGTGGCCAGCATGACTAAGCCGCTTCTGGCGAACCAGAGCAGCGCACAGAAACGCCATTTACCTTCCCGCTGGAGTGATACCTATTTATCTACTTGACTTTGACGTGCTTTCAAACTGCTAGGTGGGCAGGAGCTGGGACCGAGCAACGGGAACTTAACCCATTGCGGGGATTCGAACCGCCGACCTTCTGATCGGCAAGCCCTAGGCTCTTGGTAGTTTAACAATATCAGGAGGGTCATAGGTCCCTGCATCCTTGACTTACAAGTAGATTGAGACATTCTTTCAGAAGAAGGAATGCCTCATTTATAAAACGGTGTTTGAAAGCTCATTTTTGAAATCTCTTGCAAAATAAGTAACAAACCTACTTCCAAGAAAACGGGGTTGGAATGCACTGTGGGGATCACTGCAAAATAATTAACATTAAACTGGGTTGGAATCCGTTGTAGGGGTCACTGCTCAATGCCAAATTTACAGAGAGTTAGTCCTACAGCTTGTTTTATTGTCACCTGCACAGCCATCAGGAACACCCCCGGATTTTTGCCACTTTCTGTTTACATTTTCAAGCAAAAACCAAGTCGGAGAAGTGCCTCTCTTCTGACACACAACACACAAGGCTTTGTTTGAGACATTTTACTGCACACTGAAATTGGCTGAAGGTGGAATAATTCCCCCCAATAAAACTGTGTGCATCGGTTTCATGCTGCAACACGTCAATTTTCTAACAGCCTTAGAAGTCGCCTGGGGTTTTACAGGGTGGGAAATCACCCTGTAAGTCTGATGTGCCCAATGTTTTGTTGTCTTGGACGAGGTCAGGACAGTCAAAAAATGAAGTGATTTTTCACACAGCGCACCGTTGAACTGTGGAACTCACTCCCACAAGAGGCAGCGAAGGCCACCAAGCTGGGATGTTTTTAAAAGAGGATTAGATACATTCATGGAGGGCAAAGCTATCAAGAGCTACTATCCCATGGGCAGAGTGCAGCTGTGCTCATCTCCTGCTTGTGGGTTTTATATGGCCTCATCCAGCTCTCCTTATGATTTTTTGTTTTTTAAAAAATCTGTCTGAATTAATTTGGATCTCATTTTTAGTCCAGTAAGAATTTAAGTTTATTAATTTAAATGATTAACTGACTGGACTTTGGAACGCTACATTGTTAATAGCGTAACCCATTTCTGATTTGGAAGCTCTCAGGGGGAAAAAAGAATCATCAGGGCTGTCTTAAGCATATGTGGCGCTGGGGTGCAAAGATCCGCCCAGCGGCCCCCCCTCCAGGTTGCCCAGTCCCAGGCGTGCAGGAAGGCAGAGCCAGCCGGCCGCCTCAGCGTCTCGCTGGCTCGGTCACCACCGAACTCGCAGCGCAGAGCTGCCTGCAGCAGAAGAGCCCGCTGCAGCACTCTGACTGACGGGCGGGCTCAACTCTCGGGCCCTGGACTCTCGGCCTGGTGCCCCTGAGAGCCTGGCGCTCTCACAACACCATGCCAGACATTTGTCCCAAAGTAGGTTTGTCTGCTTTTATAAAGCCATTATTGTATGTTCTGCAGCACCTTCTGGTGGCTTCTCTTAGAACTGCACCCCCTTCTCTCTTTCTAGGCTCTCTTGACAAAACTTTGTGGCCAGGACAAGGTGCTTCGTGGTCTCGAAGAGGACACGGCACAACTCCGGGCTGAAAAGGTATGACTTACATTACCGCTATTCCCTCTTTCCCTTACTCCTGCTATTAAACCGGCCACCTGATTTATTTTGGCTTAAGTTGAAATGGTTGCCCCCGCCCTTTTTTTTACAGGAGCGGATTGAGAAAGCCTTGGAGGTGACACGCCTGAGGCTGGAGGAGTTTAAAGGCCAAGACGCCACGATGGAGAAAATCTGCTACCAGCAGAGGCAGCTGCAAGACGAACTGGTGCAAACCCGAGCTCGCCTCTGCGATCTAGCGCTGGTGAGCTGCTTTTATTCCCATGTCGGGAGGCTGAGCTGAGAAAACACTGTACAGTGGTACCTCAGGTTAAGAACATAATTCGTTCTGGAGGTCTGTTCTTAACCTGAAACTGTTCTTAACCTGAAGCACCACTTTAGCTAATGGGGCCTCCCGCTGCTGCTGTGCCACCGCCGCACGATTTCTGTTCTCATCCTGAAGCAAAGTTCTTAACCAGAGGTACTATTTCTGGGTTAGCAGAGTCTGTAACCTGAAGCGTATGTGACCCAAGGTACTACTGTAGCTAGGGGCAAAGGAAGGGGGGGGGCGGGGGGGACGGACCACCCCGGGTGTCACCACTGAGGGGGGATGACAAAATGCCAGGCGGCACTCACCGCGGGGCCTGCAGCACGCCCTAGCCACACATCTGTCCTGGGAGAGACACAGTGGCTTAGGCTCCATGCTGCCCAAACGGTCTGCCCGCCGCCTCCCCCCTCAGCTGTAGGGTGGCTGAGTGGGAGGAGGCAGACAGACTCCTCAGAGGCTCCACGGAGCGTCCTGCCCCAGCTGGCCCCACCACTGGGCACAGGGCACACACACCGCCCCAGGCGCCCAATCGGCTTGCTCCGCCGCTGACTGTAGCCATAACCCCTGAAGTTTAGGTTGAAGGGCTGTGCTGAGAGAGCAGTGGGATGCTCACAGTAGCTGTACAGTGACTAGTTCTTGGTTAAAAAGGTAAAGGGATCCCTGACCATTAGGTCCAGTCGTGGCCGACTCTGGGGTTGCGGTGCTCATCTCGCTCTATAGGCCAAGGGAGCCGACATACAGCTTCCGGGTCATGTGGCCAGCATGACTAATCCGCTTCTGGCGAACCAGAGCAGCGCACGGAAATGCCACTTACCTTCCCGCTGTAGTGGTACCTATTATCTACTTGCACTTTGACGTGCTTTCGAACTGCTAGGTTGGCAGGAGCAGGGACTGAGCAACGGGAGCTCACCCCGTCGCAGGGATTCGAACCGCCAACCTTCTGATCGGCAAGCCCTAGGCCCTGTGGTTTAACCCACAGTGCCACCCACGTCCCAGTTCTCGGTTAGTTCTCGGTTAATACTACAGATCAGAATTGAGGCAGAGGCTCCTTTCGGTTCCCTGTCAAAATTCCTCCAAGTTGCAGCAAAGGTCAGTCTACTTAAATTGCCCCCTCTCACCTCCTTCGAAGCCAAATCGAGAACCTGGTCGCATGAGGAAGTCTCATACCCCAATTGCCTTGCATACAGACTGGTTGGACTTTTAAGACTTTTTTTTGCATCTGAAGTTGACCCAGCATAGAGCAAGGACTCCTGCCTTTGATGCTAACTTTTTTCTTTCAAGCCCCTCAGCCCAATGCTCAGGCAACACCCTCCCACTGGGGATACACAGCAACATTTTGTTGCTGTGCCTGCTTTTCCTTTCTATTCGACCAATGTTCAAAGGTGCATGCCCGGTACTTAGAGGGCCAGAACTTCTGTGGAGAAGAAGCAGCAGGCTTACAGAGACCCCCAAGTTTACAGATGTACAAAAAAACTTTGGGAGGGGGGAAACATAAATGCATATTGGGGGCACCCTCAAAATAACCCAACAAGGACTGAGAATGCCCAGTGGCCACTGACTGCTGAGTGACTATTGTTGTTGTTAGGGAGCAGTTGCACACAGAACGGTGGGTGGGAATGGATGGGAGCACTCCATACTGCAACATTTTGTTGCAGATCTCGTGTGTGTGTGTCTGTGTGTTCATAAAATATTAGGCAGGAGGCATTGAAAATAGCATCCTTCACCTGAAGCGGTATAGCCCACCCAGGATTCTACGACCACATTCTGCATCAGGGGTTTACCAGGCCTTATCTGCAGTGAATCAGCACTTCGTAAGGGATCTGGATAAGCTGCTGAACCTTTGTTCTTCCCCTACTCAGGACAGTGAACGAGCGTGGGAGGATTATGCCGCCTTGGAAAATAACCTGCAGATGGTGAAGGGCTCCTTGGAGCATATCCGGACTGTGGGGCACCCCCAGGTATGTGCTCCCCATTTCCAAACCTCTCCCTACCACTTTTTTGTGGTACTTTGCAAGCATTCGGGCTGTGCATAGTTGCTGCAAAAAAGTGACAAAACTCCAAATTCTGTACTCTGAGAAGTCAGGTTTTATAATCTGAGGACTTTGTGCAAATAAAGACAATTTTGTCAACTGTGCATATACCGTGCACGGTAAAATACGGGTAAATTTGAAAGGCAGATTATATATATATATATAAAATCTGCCTTTCAAATTTACCCGTATTTTTCGCTCTATAAGACGCACCAGACCACAAGACGCACCTAGTTTTTGGAGGAGGATAACAAGAAAAAAAATATTCTGAATATCAGAAGCCAGAACAGCAAGTGGGATCGCTGCGCAGCGAAAGCAGCAATCCCTCTTGCTGTTCTGGCTTCTGGGATAGCTGCGCAGCCTGCATTCGCTCCATAAGATGCACACACATTTCCCCTTACTTTTTAGGAGGGAAAAATTGAGTCTTATAGAGCAAAAAATACGGTATTTCTTTTTTTCTGCTGGGTGGGTAGGAAGATGAGCTGTCCACCAAATATTAAAGTACTCCTCTTCTGACCTGTGGAAATCCACCTCAGTCTTCATCCTGGCCCTGTATTTTCTGGGATTCATGTCTATGTCTGCCACTGCCACACAGGCTAAAAACTTATTCAAAATTTTTAAAAAATGATAAAAGGCATTGATTCCATGCTTCGTAACTGCAACCTGCTCAGTAGTTGGTGAAATAATCCAACCCCAAAATGGTCTTCCTCAAAAATAAATGGCAGGGTTGAGATTGTGGAATCACTGCTAGATTGAGCTCATGGCTCTGATCTGGAGGTAGTGTGTGTTGGGAGGTGGTGGAAACATGGTACCCCAGGCCCACAGCTCAGCAGCAGAGCATCTGTTCTGCATGCAAAAGGACCCAGGTTCTGCCCCTGGCATCTCCAAGTAGGACTAAGAAAAACCCCTACCTGAACCCTTGAAGTAAAGGAGAGAGAGGGAGCTTCAGGCCAAACCTCTCTTTATCTGTGACTCTTCCCCAGGCCATGCCTCCTCTCCCCAGGCCACGCCCCTTACCAGACCTGCATTGCTGAGCTGGGAATGGAAAAGTCCTGCCCCAAATCCTGCCCCCCCCCTGCCCTGGTGTCAACAATCCTGAGCTATGCAGGTTGATGGCCTGGCTTGGTTCAAAGCAGCTTCCTATCTTTCCGCACTGATTCCTGTTGCCTCCACCTGTCTGTTGCTTTCCTCCTTAGGACCAAGTAGCTGCCCAGCAAGATTTGTGGAGGATCCATGACATCCTGGCAGGACTGAGATCCAGCCCAGCCAACCACCATGCCCTAGAAAGCAGAAGATCAGGTGCTGAACGCAATACTGTCCTAGGAGCTGGGAGCCGGCAGCCCAGGAGGAGGAGGAGGAGGAGGGAGGCAGGGGGGATATTTTGCAGGTGTTGCCCCTTATGAGTCCTCGTCTGTAACATCTGAACCTCTCCATTGCAGGTGTGTCTCCAGCTACCACCCCAACCCTGGATTCTCATCTGGGGCCAAGCCACACATCCCAGCAGCTTTGTGCAGGAATGGAGGTATGGGGTTGGTCTCTGGGTTCAAATGGTACAGTGGCTTCACCATCGAGACCTTTGGCTCCAAAGCACTTTGAAGTTAGGGGTTCTGTGTTTTAATTGTGGGTGTTTTTGTATTTCAATATTGGTGCCCCTGGTTTTGGTAAGCTACTTAGAAGCCCATTTGGGCATTAAACTGTGTGTGTGTGTGTTTATGTAGTTACTTTATGGCTAGATAAATACAGTCATACCTCATGTTACGTTTGCTCCAGGTTGAGCGTTTTCAGCTTGCGTCCCGTGGCGACCCGGAAGTACTGGAAAGGGTTACTTCCGGGTTTCGCTGCTCGCGTATGCGCAGACACGCAAAATGACGTCATGCGCAGAAGCGACAAATCGCGACCCGCACATGTGCAGACGCACAGATGCGAGTTGCGTTCTTTTCAGGTTGTGAATGGGCCTCCGGAACGAATCCCGTTCACAACCAGAGGTACCACTGTAATATTTATTTCATGTACACAGCTTCATTGTAAAGACAAGCTCAAAGCAGTTTACAAAAATAGGAAAAGCAACTGACAACAACCATTTAAAACTTTCATAAGTTAAAACAGCCGTAGACTAAAAACGGACTTAAACTTGCATCAGCAATCTGGGTAGGCTTGTCTAAACAAGATTGTTTTTAGCAGGTGCTGAAAAGGGAATAGTGAAAGTACCCACCTGACAGCTGTCTATCTATAACACACACAGGCAGACTGAGGATGCATCACTAATAATGTTCACTCTTTTTCTATGGGCGCCTGAAGGAGTTTGAACCGTCTCCTCCTCCCAAATCTACTCTGTCCTTCCACGAATCCACCACCAGCCACTTGCCAGCCACAGTGGGCCAGCTGGACAGCCCTCGGACAGGGAATCCGCCTGTAAGTTTCTGCCCCAACAGCATCCTCAGTTCCCTCCTTGCAGCCTTGCCCACTTTCTCTTGGCAGCGACTGAGGTTCGCTGATGTTGTGTTCTTTGCCAGCAGAGTCCACCTGCTTCCTGCAGAGGGCAACAGGGGTCATCACGGCAGTCGGATGCCACCAGGCGACCCCGATACAATTCCTCCGGCGAGCCTGCAGAGTCCGAGAAAGTGAGGGCAAAGGATGTGGTTGGTCCAGGTAAGTGAGATGCAGGAGGAACATGGATTTACGTATAAGCTAAACAAGCTATAGCTTAGGGCCCCACTCTCTTGGGGGCCCTCAACAAATTTAAAGAAAAAAGATGGAAGTACATTTCCAAAATATAAGATTAAAAAAACAAATAAAATAAAACCTACATACAGCAACAGTGTTTTGTGTTGTTTAGGCTCCTATGATGTAAGTTATGGGCTGTTGGCTGCTCCCTAAAATATCACTGGTTTGCTCATTTCTATATATAGGGTGCCTACATTCTGCATGGACTGGTTGCATGGCAACAAGCTTTAGATACCTATTGGGTCCATAAATTACCACATAGCATATATTCAACTCAAAAAACAGCAACAATTTGTTGTTGACAAAGGACAGCTGGACATATAAAGGGCCCCATTACCTTCAGTAGCTTAGGGCCTCATCAAACCTAAATCTGGCCCTGCACACATACAGGGTGCCTTCTCAGGTCTCAAGTTTCAGTGTGGGTTGACTTGGGTAGTTGACATTTGCTTCTTAACCCAGGGTGTGTTTTGGGCGCTTCTGGTTAGCGAGAAAGGCGGATCCCTTCATTCTTTTCACAGCTTTAGTTGTGAAACTTTGGATGCTTTAGTTGAGATTGGACTAGATGACCCTCGGTGTCCCTTCCAAGTCTCCCGATTCTATAATTCTATGAACTCTTACTTCCCTTTTGAATTACCCACCCTTCCCTTTCCCCGCCCACTTTCAGAGTGCTCCTTTCCCATTGGTCAAGCAAGGATTCCGCCATTGGTGCTTGCCATTGGTGGCTTAGCCTGCCCTGATCTTGCCACAGAGTGTGATGCATAAGAGCTGCCTTTTGAGTTGCGTTGAGGGCCTATCTCTGCCAGGACAGAGGTGGGAACTAGGAGAGAGAAGCAGAAAACTTGGTTCTGCACCCTCTGAATGAATGCTCTGTCTCCCTTCTCCTTCGCAGATCACGGGAGCCACATCAGCAAACTCTGTGAAGACACTGAGCACAGCATAATCAAGGTACCCGGAGGACCCTCAGAATCATGGCAGCAGAAAATCTATGCATTGCAGGGGTGTGGTGCCCCTCCAGATCTTGTTGGACTACAACTCCCATCATCCCTGCCCATTGGCTGGGCTAAGCTGTCTGGAGTTGATGGAAGTTGGAGTCCAAGCACCTCTGGAGGGCACTGTGTTGGCCATCCCTGTTCTAGTGCATGACAGGGGAAAGGAAGGTTTTATTACTTACCAATATGTTTATGCTCTGCTTTCCCTAAAAGGTTTGTAGTGGTTTGCATGGCAAAAAAAATACAATTTAAGCTTCGCGGCTCCTGTTGAAACTGGAGTGCCTAATCGACATCTTGTAGGGGGGTGGGTCTGATCCAGGCCCCCAAGCAATACCCCAGGCCTGACTCACCTATTTCAACAGGCAGGAACCACCAAGGGAAGAATGCTCAGAGCCAGGGGGTTAGCAGTGGGGTGGTGATGATGAGCGGGCAGAGGGAGAAGCCTGGGAAGAAGAGGTGGAGAGAAGTTCGGAATCAGATGCTGAAGTGGGAGAGGAGTCCTGCTGTTGTAGAAGCCAGGGTGTCTCCCCCTCCTGCTGCAAAAAAACTTCCTTCCTCCCTGGTCTCCCAGAACCAGGAGAGGCATTAAGAGGGTGGAAGAGAGGTTGGCTTCATGCAGGCGCCGTCTCTGATTGCTTGGGAAAAGTCCTGGAGAGAAAGGAACTAATGGCTGTGATGAGGTGGGGACTTTCACTCTCTGCAACTGACCAACCGGGGGGGAGCTGCTATGATCATTGGGCCTGAGACTCAGGCAAGACTGTGCAGATCGTGTTCTTGTAAATAGTTAATTCCAACTTCAACGGTGTGATATACTGCCAGCTCACTCCTGAGAAGAGATAAGAAGGGAGGCCTCTAGGACTCTTGGGGTGTACCACATACACTTCAGAGGCTGACCAGGATGGCGGGATGCTGTGAGAGAATGCCAGCATGGCTGGACACTGGCAGTAGCACATAAGCAGTTGTTGAAAGCAAAATCCCATTTGTGGCAAAGGGAGGGACCCGGAGACGGGCATTGTGTTCTGGTCTGACGCTGGATCCCACACAGAAAGCAGCAAGGCTGCCAGACCACAGATAGCTCCCAGTGAGCAGCTTGCTCCGACAAAGGCCTTGTGAGTCCAGCAGTCTGCTCAGGGGCCTGATCCTGACTCAGCTCCCTCCCAGAACCCCTGCTGCCTCCAACTCCGGATCACTGCTAGATTCAGGGGTCATGAATCTCAGGGTCATGAATGAACTCAGGTATCATGAACGAGGGCCACTGGTCGGCGGCATCTCCTAACCCCTGATCTTTCGTCACGTCTAGGTCATCCCCACAGAAGCAGTCGCCTCTCGCCGGCCTCGCATGAGTGCCCAGGAGCAGCTGGACCGGATGCAGCGGAACCAGGAGGCCAAAAGGAAATCGGAGGCCGCCCAGCCAAATGCTCTGGGCCACTGGCGAGACTCTCTCAAGCGCGGGTCCGGCCGGGTGGGTGAGAAGCCTTTTGGAGGGGGGCACCCTGCGCTCAGCGGGGAGGGGCCGAGAGGCAAGGGCGAGGTCTCAGCCATCTCCTACAGGGAGGCCCCGCGTCCTTGACCCTGGATGTCTCGGGACAAGGGGTGGGGGTATGGTCAGAAGGACAGATGCCTGGGGGGGAAGGGAGCTGCATGCAATGGGCAGTGCTTGAGGGGCTGGGTTCCTCATTTTTCCTGCCAGGGAACAGGTGGGTAATGTGGCTGGGAAGCAGATATACCTTTGAGTTCTGTAAGAGGGAGAGGAAAGTCTTATTGCAGCTGGAGCGTGGAAAAGGAAAGCCAGGACTCCTGGGTCCCAAGAGAGAGAGGACTTGGAGGGGCTGGAGCTCCTCCGGCAGTGGTGCGAGATGCCATGACTTTGGCCAAAGAAAGGCTGAAATCAGGGACGTTTTATGCAGCAAAATCATAGCTGCCAACTTTCAGATTTGAAAATAAGGGATCAGCAGCCTCGAAAATAAGGAATCAGCAGCCGCACCTGTCCCGGGGACAGTCTATGGGATATCTAACAATCCCGGATATGAGTGGGAAATGGCGCTGGAATAAGGGAATTTCCTGTAAAAAAAGGGAAGGTTGACAGCTATGAGCAAAATGGGATTGTGTGTGTGTGTTTTAGAAGAGTCATCCACATCTTTAATTAAAACCATGGGGAAGGTTATTATTTTCATGGTGTGCTTAAGTTCCAATTTGGGTTGGTGAACGAGGGGACGTGCTCTGACCTAAGGTGGGAACAGCCTTGTTCATGCCCCGTTCCCCTTCCCCGTGATTTAATCTCTCCTTCAGCCCCTCCCCAATACCCCCCCTGAGCCATCACCCAAGGAGGGCGTGCAAACTGGGGGACTCAAGCCTCCTCGGTGCCCCCCGACCCCTGAGTGGGAGCGACAGCGAGTAATCCAGCTCTCCTACGCCCTGGCGACAGAGGCTTCGCAGCAGCGGGGGAAGCGCATCGCAGGTACTAGGAGAGGCAGTGGGGGCTTTCCGGGGTCTGTGGGATGGGAGGGTCAGGTAGTCAGGGGGTGGGACTCAAATCTATTTGTCTGAAACATTTTTATTCTTTCTTTCTCAATTCTCAACCCCCCCCCCCCCCCCCAAAAAAAACCCATCTTCCAGCTGCTGCTGGGCCTCATGGTGTCCCTGCCCTGCCTTCTACTGGAACGCAACAACAGCAGCAAATGCTAAGCAGCCCACTCCATAATATATATGCCAATATCTCCTGTTTGCTGTGTACAGAATTCAAATGTCCATGTGGTTGATGGGAATTCTTAATGTCGTCTTTCTGCCCAGGAAGGACCAGCTCTCACTCCTCCCTAGACGATATCCCTGTGTCCCATGAAAGCCTGAACCATCACGGCCTCCCCGGTGACAGCCCCTCCAATGAGCCAGAGCTCCGTGGACCTCTGCTATCTGAGCATGACCAAACAGCTGCTCGGAACTCAAGCTGCCACGATAACTCCAGAACGGCAAATCAGGGGCCACTCCACGCAACCAATCGAGTACCGGGAGCTTCAGAAGCATCCGATTGGCCGCCACCTCCTCTTCCCAAGGAGGTGGGCCATTTAAAGCCCAAGACTCTGCAGTTGGAGTCGCACCTGCTGGAACCAGCCAATGAAGAGCTGCCCCTGGTCAGTGGTCCTCCCTGGGCGGCGCCTTTGCCTCAGCCAACCAGCCAGCACCTGTCTATCTCTAGAACAGCCAATTGGGCATCTGAGCAAAGCCTTGTGGGCGGGCAGGGTGCAGCCAATGGTAGGTGCCTGAAGTGGAGGAGCGAGAGCCAGTCCCGCCATGTGGTGGCCTGCCTTGGTGAGACGGCGCAGCCTGTCAGAGTCACCCTAGTAAAATCCAGCTTTTAGCTCCAGAGGGTGGAGGACCAGGATTGAGGGGGTGGGTGAGGAAGCCCTGCTGCCTGGCTCCATCTTTCTCTAACAGGGCAAAAGAATAAGTTCAGTCCCATAGAGTCAGCAGGCTCAGAGCGACAGTTTCCATAGGAACATGAGAAGCTGCCTTATAACAAGTCATGCCATTGGTCCATCTAGCTCAGTACTGTCTACACTGATTGGCAGCGGCTCTCCTGCATTTTGGGCAGGGAGTCTTTCCAGCCCTATCTGGAAATGACGAGGATTGAACCTGGAAACTTCTGCATAGAAAGCAGATGCTATACCACTAAGCATCTCTTCCACTCCTTTTTTTGTAACTCTCCAACCCTAGATAGCATCATAAAAAAAAGCTTGTTATAAACCCCAGGGATCAGAACCGCAACACTGCCCCCCCCACTCAAAGCGCATGCATTCACTTATTTATGAACATGTTACACGTGTCTTTGTGCACAAGGGCACAAGTCTGGCAAGATGCACCATTCCATCGCTATCACACTGACTTGCACACACACGTTTAGGAGAGTATCTTTGACAGGGTTCATTGCTCTCGTCTCCTCCAACCACCTTTGCAGGATGAGAGTGGTGGGGGACTTATACAATGGCATGACTGTGGAAGCACAACAGGGATGTGGGGGTCCTGAATTCAAATCCCTGAGGCAGAGTGGCAGAGTTCTCAGTTGTTCCTAGTTTGCCTCAGGAAACCGTGCCTGAGGTCAAACTGCTCGCCCGGTCTCTACAATGAGCTGGTGGCAGAGATGCTTCCCTTAATGCTGTTCTGGACTACAGCTCCCATCCACCCCAGCAGCATGCTTCTGGCTGGGATGGATGGGAATTGTAGTCCAAAACAGCTGGAGGGCATCAGGTTGGAGAACGCTGCTCTGGGACGCGGCGGGTGCAGATATTTATTTAGCCCTTCCCAGGGAGAAGGCCGGGGGGGGGGGGGATTTTTCCTAAAGAAATGAAGCATCTGCGCTTACAGATGTATGATAGGAAACACACACTCAGGCAGCCATATCCGTTCATACCCGTATTGACACCCTGTTTGCTCCCATCAGGGGAGCCAACTTGAATAAAATATTGTGGGGGCCCAGGTAAGCCCTGCCCCACATAATTGGTCAAATGATGCAATGCTCACACCATTTGAATGGGAATGCCAATCAAATTTGTTGGGGCCTGGCTCCCTCAAACATTTAAATGTGAGGGCTGAAGCCCCCAGACTCCTAGGAGTGGGCTCCTATGGCTCCCACAGATTCACATCCACCCAAGCCCATTCCCTGAGGCACCCAATATGGCTAGAGCGCCTTGCTCCATGCAAATTCAGCTCTGCAGCTTAAGAACTTCAGAAGTTACTGGCCTACAAAGATGGTTTAGGGTTCTTGCTCACACATGCCTGTGGTCTTCATCAGTGCAGACTGATTGTCATCTTGAAAGAAAGACAACCAACTCTTTTCTCCCAGTTTACCTTTCCTAGTTGCCTGGAGGTGTTTAGTAATCGCCACAGGCGATCAGAGAAGGGGCTTTGTAAAAGCCTGTGCTTTTGCCTTTTGCAAGGCCAGTGAATTTAGAGGGCAAGGTGAACATCTAGGCAGGCAGAGCAGCTCCCCCTGAAGGCGAGTAGAAAACACAGCAGGTTCATGGGTCTAGGGAAATCGGGTTTTCCAGCATTTATTAGGCTACATTTGCACAGGCCCTCCTTAACAGCAGGTGTTCAGGGTTTGCTCTGCCCTGGTTGTCTGTAAGAGGCTTTTCTAATGCTCCCAGGCCCTTAGGTTGTATATTGGGCCAGGGTTTGGTTTTTTAAGAAAAAGCACTTGCCCCCCGCTCCGCAACTAGTGAATGCATCCTCTGCCTCTGGGTGATTCAAGTTCCTAGAATTGTACAATGTTGGGTGGGGAGAAATGAAGGTGTCTGTTGTCAGAATGTGTACCTTAGGGAAAAAGAAGGGAAATGTGAATGTCAATAACTTAAAAGAGGATCAGACAGATTCATAGAGGAGACAGCTATCTTATGGCTACTAGCCATGACAGCTAAGCTTTGCCTCCACAGTCAAAGACAGTGATGCTTCTGAATGCCAGTGGCTAGAAACCACAGGAGTGGGGAACGCTGTGTCACTCACAGGCTTCCGGTTGGCCACTGTGAGAATGGGATGCTGAACTGGCTGGGCCACTGGCCTGATCCAGCTGGGCTTCTTCTCATGTATTTGTGGAAGGGGAATGGTTGGCTGAAGGCAGTGATGTGAGAGGCACCGTGGAATGCCTATCCAAGCCAACGCAGGGGGGGTTGTATGAAGGTTGAAAAATGCCTGCTTAAAACGAGGCCCTCACTTTTATGCCAGGGCAGCCAGGATTTGGCAAGGGTTAGGTAAGTGTGGCAGTGTGGGCTGCACATAGCAAGGCAAGGGCACATCCTGGAACAAAATTGCTTGCTGGGGAGTCAGAGAGAGAGACGCAGCTCAGTGTGAAAGGGAGAGTGGATTGGGCAAGGTGATGGGGGGGGAGGGGAAACTGCAAGGGAAGAAGAGGGGTTGTATCAGAGGAGAAACAGTGGGGAGAAAGACACTGGCTGCTGCAGAATTTGGAAGGGGGACGGGGGATTTCAGTTGCTGAGGTGCCCAGATAAGGTGCCCTGCCAACGCAGGACGCTGCTCAGTGGGTTAACTGGTGAATCGTAACCCTGGTGGGCAGGTCCATTGCTCTGCCAAGGTGCCCTGGCTCCATCACCAGCTCTGTTGCCAGGCTTGTAGCCCCACCAAGAAATGCAATCTGTAACGTTCCTGGATGGAGACTTTGGCATGGCGAATTAACAAGCGGAAACCCAAAATCAGGACTGCGAAAGCAAAACGCCACCACCCTGGGCCTGCCCCGGGGAGCTCAAGGGACACCGGAGCGATGCAGCTTGAAAGAGGGATCCCTGCGGTAACACCCGCCTGCACGTCTGCCAAGGCAACTGCTGCATCTCAGCGTTTGGGGGGGGGGTGAGAATTCCCTCTACGAAGACTTGCTTCTCCCCCAAAGGAGGCAGCTTCCACCTCCCTTTGCATTTTAACACTAGCGGCTGCCTGCTCCCCACGTGTGAAAGATTCCAGTTCGTATACTCAATAAAAAATTAACACGATATACATCCTGGAGTCTGCCTGACATATTTATTCCAAGGCTACCATGCTGAAATTCACTTTGAGCGATAATGTAAATGCAGAGGAGTGCCAGATGCAGGGCAGGGACAGGGAACCTATGGCCCTCCAGATGGACTACAACTCCCAGCATCCCTGGGCTTAGTTTCTATGGATTATTGAAACTGCCAGCCCTCCAGGTGCAGTAGAGCTACAACTCCCATCAGCACCAGCCAGCACAGCCAATGGGCACATCCCTACAACACTGATCTGTTAAGGGCAGGAGGGGGTCCTGTAGGGAACTTTTGGGTGCTCCTTTTCCATTAAAAATCCTGGGCCTGCGGCTGAAAACCAGCAGAGTTAAGCACCTCTTTAACCTGGCATACCAGGCAGTGTTCTGGTCAGCCATTTGGTGCGTCGGAGGGGCGAAGGAAGCAGACATTAGAGGGTGTGTTTCAACCACAAAACAATTGTGATCTGTGCTCAGGATGTAATGGGGCAGTTAGGCATGACTGTTCTTTCAAGGCCATTTGCGCCTGCGAAACTTAACCAGTTGATATCCTGCTGATATCCTGTAATTTTCCGTACTGCAAGCCTCCTGCTTTTTGTCATCTTTTTTCCTTTTTTTGGTCTTGCTTCTGCTCTACTATAGCAGAAGAGTGCCCCTCCCGCTTCAGCCATGAGACTCAACCAGGTGACCTTGGGCCAGTCCTTGCCTCTTAGCCCAGCCCACCTCACAAGGTTGTTGTGAGGATAAAATAGGCAAGCGGGAAACCACCACCTTGAGCTCCTTGGATTAAAGGTGAGGAAAAGAAAACAGATGCTCACTAGATTAGCCTAGCCCCTGGGCAAGGATGTCACACAAATCCGTGACGCGTCCCGTAATTTAAAAAAGAATAGGAGAAAAGGTAAAAAATAGAAAAATGGATTGATATATGGATGGTCCAGTATGGATGCACTAACGCCCTGTACATCCATAATAATACACCTGCAAAAAAAGATACATTATTGTATATTCTACCAAACAAGATGCTGCCTGACCCTGTCAGCTGTCCTTTGTCAACAACAAATTGTCGCTGTTTTTTGTGTTGAATATATGCTATACGGCGATTTATTATTGTTAGGTTATAAGTAAATCCGGCACTGCTTGGAAGTAAAAAGTGTTGTTTAGAATCACAAGCGTGGACAGTGAACCTGGATTTTACGCCTGCTTGCTCCAAAGTGCAGTCATTTGCACTTGCAACCCTGATTGCACTTACGTGGGAGTAAGCCCCACTGAATTCAATGGAGCTTACTTTTGTGTAGACCCTGGTACATTGCAGTCCTAGCTCTCTAACTATGTTCATAGGATTGCAACCTTAAACCTACCCCCCCCCCCACACACACACAGGAAATGCAAGCTTATTTAGGAGTTCGAGTAAGCTTGCGCAGGATCGGGCTGCACCGAATACGAGAACGAACCGCAGGAGCAAGGACTGCATTTCCCAGCATGCCCGGAGACACAGAGCATGCGCAATGGCCGAAACCACATGTTGCAGCGTCCGCGTCCAAAGTTCAGCTGGATGTTCGTGATTTGGAGGAGCCGCGACAACATCTGGAATGGCAACTGGGCTGCGGTACCCGGGCAAGGTCGTCATAGTAACGGGGGGCACGCGGGGTATTGGCGAAGGCATCGTGAGAGAATTTGGTGAGGGTGGAGGGAACCGGGGGGGGGGGGGGGGGGGGGGGAAAGGAGTTTCTACAAATAAGTGCCGGGGCTCAAATATGCCAGGAAGGCTGGCCTGGAAACCTTGTTCCCCAATCTGTATGTGTTGAGATCGGAGAGGGACTGGACAAAGTTGCTTCTGCTAGGAATGTGCTCTGCACAAGCTCAGAGGCGATGCTGGCGTTATTGCAAAACCGAAAGTTTTTGGACATAGTTGAGGCAGGGCAAAGAACATTTCCTAGCTTCAGTTCCCAGCATCTCCAAGGCTGGGAGAGAGACCCCTCCCAGTCAGTGTGGACAATACTGAGCTAGGTGGACCAATGAGTTTGTAAAGACCATCGGATTTACTGTTGTCGTGGGCACACCCTGCACCCATAAGGCTTCTAGCACACAGCAGCTTATGCACACAGCACACAGAACAATACATTTTGGTGAGACTTTAAGATGTCTCAGTCAGAAGGACTCTGGACTGACCCTTCTCTGTAATGTTGTTGTTGTTTTTACTGCATGGGTCAGTGCTGAGCCCTTGAATTGAAAACAGGAACTGGTGCCTGGACATTTCTTTTTCAGAAATAGGGAGGTGGGGGAAAGGGGAACTTGTTGTTGAAGCAATTTCAGTCTCCCTACCAGGAAATGCAGGACATGCTGACTTTGCTGTGAAGCTCTTAAAGTGGAGAAGAGGAATCTGTAGGCCCTCCAGATGTCACAGAACTACAGTTTCCATTATCCCTGGCCATTGTTGGTGGGGGCTGATGGGAGCCTCTCCACCCCTGTGTTAAAGGCACAAAGTTCTGCCTTTGTGGCTTTAGGTAGAGAATCTTCCTCCTAATTTTGCCCTCTCACATGTTGGGCTGACAAAATACGCATATTTCAAAGAACAAGGTGGACATCTTTTTCTGGCAGGATTTCTGTACATATGTGGCTTTACTTGGTGATTTTCCACCTGTAAGTCGCCACTGTTAATGGCCAGAGCCTAGGGGGTTGGATGGTAAGGCTTAATCTGAAGTCTAAGACAGGTTGAGCAGCCCCAAAAGGAGCATCTGGCTCTGATTGCCTAGGAAGCATAAGAAAAGCTGGTTTTCCTGACCTGCAAACATGAATCTTGTGGCACCTGAAAGACTAGAAGATTCATCATAGCATCAACATGGACTACAGTCTCTTTCATCAGATGCCTGAAATTATATCTTTGGTTGGTAGGCTTTTTGCTGGAGGGGAAGTAAGTGTGGAATGCAAACAGGGAACAAAAGGAGTAATTAAATTAAGAGTTTGTGACAGGTAGGCCCTCTTTGACATCCCTTTTTTGGGATAGGCGTATATTGAATATCTGCTTGTCACTAAAGGCAGGGAGTCTCTGACAGGATGCAGAAAGACAGGAATCTGAGTTCCAAATAGGTTCATATGTTTCGCTGCCAGTCATCAGCTGTGCATTACTTGAAGGCGTTTGTGATGCATGCGGAAGGTCCAATTTCTGTCATCCCAGCTCAGGCTTGGAAAGACCCCTGTCTGTCAGCTAATGTAGGTTAGTGGTTCTCAAAGGGTACGGCAGGGGAGAATGGCAAGTGTGGCAGGAAGACGCAAGGACAAATAAACATTTAAGCATTTCAGTATATTGTAATACAGTTGTACCTTGGCTTTCGAACAGAATGCGTTCCGGAAGTCCGTTCGACTTCAGAAATTGTTTGGAAACAAAGGCACAGCTTCCGATTGGCTGCAGGAGCGTCCTGCAGCCAATCGAAAGCTGCGGAAGCCGCACTGGACATTTAGCTTCCGAGGCAAAGTTTGCAAACTGGAACACCTACTTCCGGGTTTGTGACGTTCGAATTCCAAGTTGTTTGTGAACTAAGCTGTTCGAAAACCAAGATACGACTATACAGTGGTACCTTGGGTTACATACGCTTCAGGTTACAGACACCGCTAACCCAGAAATAGTACCTCGGGTTAAGAACTTTGCTTCAGGAGGAGAACAGAAATTGGGCTCCGGCGGTGCGGCAGCAGCAGGAGGCCCCATTAGCTAAAGTGGTGTTTCAGGTTAAGAACAGTTTCAGGTTAAGTACAGACCTCCAGAACGAATTAAGTACTTAACCCGAGGTACCACTGTATGGTATGGTATAGAATAGTATAGTATAGTAGTATAGTATAGTATAGTATCAAAATATTTTTTACTTTTTGGGGGGGTACACAACCAGAAAGTGTCTCTTCAAGAGCATTGGCTACACTTCTACAGTTCTCCGCAACATATTGTTGTGACAGGGATTTTCAGCTCTGACAAATTTGAAAGATCAGAAAAGAGAAATATTTATTTATGTTGATGAGGAGATGATAGTAATTATTTGTCTCAAATTAGACCTGATATAAATGAGGAAGATTACCCAGCAAAAGCAAGCTCACGCCTCTCATTAGGCTTGTATTATACATACTTAAGGTACATATAAAAGAGGCTTGTTTATAATTATATTTTGGGGATGAGTCATGTTTTTTTGCAGCTGAATTTATACTTTCTGGATGCCCCATGTCCTAAAGTATTTTATTCTATGTTATAAATTATGCACTGCTAGGAGTTGTTTCTTTTTGTTTTCCAATGTTTTTCTTGTCAATTAAAAAATTGATGTGGCATGAACAAATTTTTATTCTGTAAGTCTGGCCCAGAGAAAAAAAGTTTGAGAACCTCTGCTGTAAACAATGGACCCAAGGGTCTGACTCTGGGATGATTTCTATGTTCCTGAGCAAGTAAGTTGCGTGCTTGTCTGAGAATTGGGCCTCTGGGATATTTTATCTTGCATTCATTTCTTCTCATAACTTTCCTTCCCAGTTCGCCATGGAGCCAAAGTAGTCTTCTGTGCCCCAGGATCTGAAGGTGAGGTTTGGAGATCTTTCATTACCCCCACTCATTGTTAAAGGGCCCCCTCGGTCTCTCACTCCCAATACAGTGGTACCTCGGGTTAAGAAGTTAATTCATTCTGGAGGCCCATTCTTAACCTGAAACCGTTCTTAACCTGAGGTACCACTTCAGCTAATGGGGCCTCCCACTGCCGCCGCACAATTTCTGTTCTCATCCTGAGGTAAAGTTCTTAACCCAAGGTACTATTTCTGGGTTAGTGGAGTCTGTAACCTGAAGTGTCTGTAACCTGAAGCATATGTAACCCGAGGTACCACTGTACGTATATACAAATCGCTTTGGCTAATGCAAAGGAGATATGCAAGGTTAAGACAGCAGAGGGCAGCAAAATGTCCCAAGAAAGTTGAGAAAGAAAAGCACGGCTGGAAAAAACAGTCCCGTTTTGTGGCAGAGGTAGATATTCTACAGGTGCAGGCTTACAAAAGATGCAGTGATGAAGCTGCACCTTTGAATTTCTGTCTGTCAAGTAAGTGTTAAATTGTATAAAGAGCCCTGCCAGGAAAAGGGGGTAACCTAATCCCCGGCCTGCGTACCTGCTGCAAAAGCAAACATATACACTGCACTTCAGGTGACAATATACAGCCCCACTCTCTTTCTTTCCTCCTGGAGATTTTCTTCACTTAGGAAAAAGGTGTGTGTTTGGTCCTGAGAACTAGCAACTTGTGCGGTGGCCTTTTTGTGCGAGGATTTAAAACCTGGGTCATGTCACTAGGGCAGCCTTTCTTCGCTCTTGTTACAGTCTGGGCCAGTTGCAACACCAGCCACTGAGAGTTGCTGGGAGACCCCCAGTCCCATCACAGAGTTACAGTTTCCAGAGTGGTTTGACAGTCAGTCCCTCTTCTCAGGGAGCTCTGGGAATTGTAGCTCTGGGAGGGGAATGGGGGGGCATCTCCTAACAACTCTTTGCACCCATAACAAATAATGTTTCTCAGGGTGCTTTGGGAGAAGCTGTGGCAGTTTGAAGTAGCTTCATAGGACTTTGTGGGTCCACTGGCTGGGGAGAACTTTGTTCTGTGTGCGTCCTTCCTTCCTCTTCTGCTCCTCAGAAGGCCACAGTAACTCTGCTAGTTGTGACTGAGCTTTTATATTTTCCTTCAGGGGAAAGGGGAAAAGTTATTGAAAAGGAGCTGAATGATTCTGCAGGGCCTGGGGAAGGTCACTTTGAGGTCTGCGATGTCCTACGTGAAACAGACATTAAGGTAAGCTGAAACTGTGGAGGAAGAAGAGTATTAAATTGGGGAAGTTTCTCAGGCACCTCCAAGACCAACTTTTCCTTTGCTGAACAGGTTGCGAAAGCCCTCCCCCAAATTCCAGCTCTCTGTTATTTACATTTTCTGCCTTTGGGGGCATTCCTCTTGCTGTCTGTGTCTGACCTTTTCCCACAGATTCAGAATAATTTCCCTGTTATTTGCTAAGTGCTTTCCTCACCAAAGTGACCCAAAGTGATGTAACATTAAAGCCAATGTTGATACATGTCTTAAATAAATACTACACTAATGCATGCTACACTGTGTTTAAAAGTGCACCCTTATAGTAACAAATGTGATAAAAATGAAAGGCAGAAGTCACCCGAACGTGACTGCTGAATAGAGCAAACACATTTCCAATACTGTAGTTAGAGAAGCAATTGCCAAATAAAGTAATTTAATATAAAGCACCTTGTGAGGACTACATGGAACTGGCGGAAATGACTGGCAGAATCCGAGATCTGGGCGAAGAAACAATGGAAGAGGACTGGAAAAAATTTAAGGACTATTTGCAAAAATATTATAAGTTGTATAAATGCTAAGAAATACGCACGATTAGGAAATTTTTGCTCTAGCATCTTGATTAGGTAAACTGAAAATTAAGACAAGGAAAAAATGAGGTGGTATTATGAATTAACTTTATTATGTTAACTTTAAATGTACAAAGTTTGAGATATGAGATTGTGAATTTGGAAACATAATAACTGAAAGTTACAGTAAGTTAAGAAACAAGGTAACAAATTGCTGAAACTTTTATTGCAAAGAACGCAGGGTCTGGAGGTGTGGGGAAGTCCATTTGGAACATTGGAATAACTATTGAAAACTAGATTGAAATAACCCTTCTCTTCTCTTTCCTTTTCTTTCTTTTTTAATATTCATTCTGTATTTGTTTCTTGAAATCTCTTATTGTCATTTTGTGCTTATGAATTTAAGAAAAGAAACTCAATAAAAAATATTTTAAAAATAATAATAATAATATAAAGCACCTTGTGTTTCAGCCTTTAAATACCTGCTGAAAACTTGTCTATTCCACCAGACTTGTGCAGACAACTAAGAACACCTCTTTCCATAACCATTAGTTGATGATTTTAAACATTTATGTGTTTTCGTTATCTATAGATATTACTCTACACAGCTATGATATTTTAGGCTATAGTGGCATAGCTCCTCACTCTCGTTCAAGTAGCTGAATGTTCTAAAATTGTAGAGATTTTTTGGTTCTCTTTCCCGCGGCAATTATATTCATGCCCCTCCTTGCAGACTTTGGTTTCTGTGACCATAGAACTTTACGGACAGCTTGACTGCCTGGTGAACAATGCTGGAAGCCGTGAGTTGTTTCCAAAATTTGGGGAAGAATCGGGATGGTTGTCTCCTGGGAGGTGGGGCCTTCTTTGATTAATCAACGACAACAAAACGGCCATGAGGACTAGGAACCTCGGAGGAAAGACAGCTTTGGGGTTGTCTGTTTACAAAAGCGAAGAGAAAACCAATCACAGTGAATATCTGTGTTTCTTTGACAGTTTAGGACAGGGGAGGAGAACTTGTGGGCTGTTTTCTTGAAAGTTGGTGGAAGCCTATTGAGATGGAGGGGGCAGGGAGACATGGGAAGGGAAGCAAAGCTCTCTGCAAACCACATTCGGACCCCTGGCAACAGGATAGCAGAAAGAGCGTAGAGGAGTTACAGGGAAAAAGGGGGTGGTGGCCCAGCTTTTCACTGACTGGCCTCCAACAGATTACCACTGAGTGAATGCATGGCCCTTCCCTGGTGTAGGGCATTCTAAGCACTTCATATGAGTTATTCCATCAGCTCCAAGGCTTACTATTATCCCCATTTTGCAGATGGAGGACTGAGGTTGAGAGAGATGGGGGGGGGGGAGGAAGTTGCTTGCTTAAGGCTGCTCTTGGAAAGGAGTGAGGAGGGTTGAGCCTATGGGAACTTTTTGACTCCTAGCTGCTCTGTTACATGAGCTGCCTTTATTTTCTGGGCTCATGCTCTGACCCATGAATATCCTTGCAGGTGTTGTACCTTTTATGTCAAGGAGCAAAACCTAAGCCCTTATTGGAAAGGAAGTAAAACTAATTAGGATACTTATCATTTGGGGGGCGGACACCCAACTCTCGTTTTCATATCTTATGTTGGATCTGTAATATTTACATCCCCTCTAAGATGGTTTAGGAACGACAATGAATGTTGAGTCTTCTTGCAAACAGATCCTCCAGACCAAACCATAGACGACGTGTCTGCACAGGAGTTCCGCAGCCTCATGGACCTCAATGTGGTGAGCTGCTTCTTAGCCGCTAAGGTGAGCGATTCCAATTTTGTACTTGGAATACTGCCTTTATACCAAGCCAGGCCACTGGTCCATCTGGCTGAAAATTATCTGTACAGTCATACCTCATGTTACGTCTGCTTCATGTTCCGTTCTTTCAGGTTACGTCCGGTGGCGACCCGGAAGTATCGGAAAGGGTTACTTCCGGGTTTTGTTGCAAGCGCAGACGCGCAAAATGATGTCACGTGCATGCGCAGAAGCGGCAAGTTACAACCTGCGCGTGCGCAGACGCACTGCTGTGGGTTGCGCTCTTTTCATGTTGCAAACGGGCCTCCGGAATGGATCCTGTTCGCAACCAGAGTACTGAATGTACTGAACTACTGTACTGAATGTTCTGAAATTGCAGATATTTGGGGGTGGGCGGGTTTCCTCTTTCCCCCTTGCACGAAATCTTGTCTTTTTATATCCCTGCTTCTCTAGCGGTGGCTGTGCTCCTTAGGACTGGTAGGGGTAGAAGGCAGGGACACATGGAACCAACTAGGGACACTTTTCCACTATACATTTAAAGCCCTGTGATGCCACTTTAGACAGTCATGGCTTCCCCCAAAGAATTATGGGAACTGCAAATTGGTACAGGTGCTGAGAGTCGTTAGGAGGCTCATATTCCCCTCCTACAGTTCCCAGAGCTCCCTGGAAAGAGGGGTTGATTGTTAAACCACTCTCAAAGAAACCAGCTTTAATCCCTGGCCTCTCCTGTTAAAGTAATAATTATAATATAATAATAATTTATTATTTATACCCTGCCCATCTGGCTGGGTTTCCTCAGCTACTCTGGGCAGCTCCCAACAGAAGACTAAGAACAGAATAAAACTTCAAACATTAAAAACTTCCCTAAACAGGACAGCCTTCATATGTCTTCTAAAAGTAAGATAGTTGCTTATTTCCTTGACATCTGATGGGAGGGTGTTCCACAGGGTGGGCGCCACTACCGAGAAGGCCCTCTGCCTGGTGTTATTGGGTAGGCCTCCTGGGAAAGTCCTTCAGTCATAGGAGACCAATCGTGTCCTCCAGATGTCAATGGACTGCAACTCCCATCATCCCTGCCCTGTTGGCCATGTTTGCTGGGGCTGAGTCCACAAAACCTGGAGGTCACATTGGTTACTCCTGGAGTCAAGACCATTAATCTTCAACTGGTGGGTCATGGACTCTACAATGTGGGGATCTAAGATGATCTAAAGTGGGTTGCAACAGCAGCACTTAACCAGCAAAGAAACAAACAATGAGAACAATTCAGAAGTGGGTTCCTAAATGCATGTTTGGGTTAAGGGTGGGTCCCAGCTGAGCCACTTCTGGAGTAGACAATACTGTGCTAGATGGATCAATGGTCTGGCTCCATTCAAGGCAGCTTCATCTGTCGGGATCTTTCCTCTTGCGAGCAGGCCGCCCTGCCTCACCTCCGCAAAACGAAAGGGAACATCATCAACATCGCCAGCCTTGTTGGTCTCATTGGGCAGAAGTATGCGGTGCCGTATGTTGCAACCAAGGTAATCCAAAGCAACACCTAGAACTTGGATTGTAGGTTCCCATCCTTCCCACCCTCCCCTTATGGTTGTAAAGATTGGGCCGCCAACTTTTGTTTACAGGCATCTGCTGCTGTGCTCTTAATCACAAGGGATAATCCCAAATGATAGTGCCTGTCTTTATGCCATTGAATATCCACTTTCTGATTTCCACAAATCCAGCTGCTGTTTAACGACACAGGAGCGAGTCAGCTTTCCCCACCCCAGTCAGTTGGCAATTCTGTCTAAACCTGTGTGTGTGTGCGCGCGCGTGCGCGTGCGTGTGTGCTTGCTTACTATGGCCAAAACAAATTGACTAGCTTTATTAAACGAGGCTTAAACCTCCCTGTAACACAAATGACCAGTGCAGTTTTTTTGTTTTGTTTTTTTAAATCAGAATTCCATAATTTAACTAAGGACTCTTCTGTCTTTCAATCTATTCAGTTTTGAATTAGCCTCTTGTGGGTGATGTAAATCAGTGGGATTACTTAATTTTATAATGAATGATTTTAGAGTGTTGTTTGTGCTGTACTTTTGTACTGTTTTATTGTTGTTAGCCGCCCTGAGCCCGGCTTCGGCTGGGGAGGGTGGGATATAAATAAAAATTATTATTATTATTATTATTTGCAACATCATTAAAATAAAAAAGTCACCCAAGATGGGAGCAAAATGGTAAGAAAACATTGGCCTGTTATTTGGGTTGCCAACTTTTAATTGTCGACTCCTTCTTTTATGCCATTTGCCAGGGGAACGCAAGGGACGTTGTCAATTTACATGCCAAGAAAAGCTTCAGATTGTTTTCTGTACAGCAAGATGCTGTCAGAGGCCGTGTCATTTCCTCCTCCCCTCTGGTCCGTTGGTAACCCTCCCTATTAATGCCTCTGACTTTGCAGGGCGCTGTTACTGCGATGACAAAAGCTATGGCCATCGACGAGAGCAAACATGGTGTCCGAGTCAACAGGTACTGTAGTGGCAGCTGGCAGTGAAGCTCTGTTGTGCACGAGGCTTTCCAGGGCGATCAGCTTTCCTCCTTCCATGTGTGCAGGGTGTTTGTTTGGACACCTTTTCAAACAAAAGTATGGGAAGCGTAGAGGAGCTCCAAAAGGGTTTTGCACACAAAGTTCTGAAAGGATCCCTCCGGACTTGGTGAATGGGCAAATGGCAAATGCGGTTCAGTGTTAGCAAGTGCGATGTGATGCACACATTGGGGCAAAATAGATCCTAACTTCACATCTGAACTGGCAGGTGGCTTGACCAGGAAATAGTGGGTAACGGTGGATGGCTCAGTGAGGATGTCAACCCGGCGTGTACAGGGATGCTAGACATGATTGAAATCAAGACATGATTTAACTCAGGCAGGTGTTACCCTGGCCATATCTGCAGTCTCCAGGAATGGATGTAGCTGGAGCACAACTTATTTATTGGCAGGACATTAGCAACCAAGCATAAGATCTCACTGTGAATTATAATGATAAATTACCTTATATATCACCTTTGTCTTCCAAGGAGCTCAAGGTGGTGTACGTGGTTCCCCCCTCCCCATTTTATTCTCACAACAACCCTGTGGGGTAGGTTAGGTTGAGAACTGGCGACTGGCCCAAGGTCACCCAGTGAGGTTCATGGCTGCCTGGGGATTTAAACCCTGGTCTTCCAGGTCCTAATCTGACACTCTAACCACTGGCTCTCTGTGAATCAAATTTAAAGTCGATATGGGAGTCTCTACTTCTGGAAATAACAAAGAGGGGACATCTTTCCTCACTAATTTTGAAATGGATCTGCTCTGTTTTTCTTGCTTTCTACCCCTCCACCCCCTCTTTTTTTTTAAAAAAAAGAAACCCCCAACTATTTGAATTCCAGCATCTCACCTGGCAATATCTGGACTCCTATGTGGGAGAAGCTTGCAAGCCAGACAGCTGACCCAGAAGCAACGATCCAGGAAGGCATAGATGCTCAGGCAAGTGCATTGTGGGGGAACAGGCCTGGTGCAGCTAGAGAGAAAAGGTTCCATCCTAAATACGGGGGGCGGGGGGCAGCGGCTGTGTAGCTGTTGTAAACAAAAACTGCCCTTTTCCCTTATGGGGGTATCCAAGAGCCCATATAGAGTCCTTACATAGGTTCCCTATTGGTAGGAGATAATAACAGAGGCCAACCGGAGAATATTGAGAAGCAAAGCAGCTAGTAAGCGTGATCTTTATTGATCTGTTGCAACAGGGTGCTCCCCTCACCCGCAGGAGAGGAAGAGGAACCCAGAAAAATGGCGTGCAAGGCCTTATAAAGACTTTTGAAATTGCCACCCTGTAGATCAAGACCACCCCCAGAAACATCATGCATACATCACAGAAGGGGTGTACCCTAAGACCACCCCTCAGATACTTTACACCTGCATCACAGAAAAGGCGGTCTAAACAGAAATTTGAATGTTGTTTTTCTCCTGTCATTGTTTATCTCTTGTCCGGCAGGTTATTTGATTGGATTGCTGGGGTAGCCTGGTCAGTCTTTTGTAATGATAAATACTTAGTTCCTGGGCCATGTCACAGGCTCACACCCTATTCAAACACAGACATACCCTTAAGACAGGATTTGTGAAGGAAAAGACAATGGGCAGGCTTTTCCATTTTCCTTTGACCTTGCAGAGAAAACATTTGGTCAGTTTGGGACAATTTGGGAATCAAAATGGTTCCAGGTCGGTCTTCCTGTGCTGATCTATGTATGTGCTTGGTTGGTACACTTATGAACATTTAACATATATCTAAGACCTCAAAATTCCTATCACATATCCAACACCAGGGGGGTGGGGAATACGGCCAGACCTCTGCACCAAGGAAGTCCTGATCCTGCAACCTCCCTATAGTGTGCAAATTAATGACATTTGCATATATGAGCTATTTCTGCCTAGATCAGGTGTCAGGAACCTGTGGCCCTCCAGGTGTTGCTAAACTACCACTCCCATCATCCCCAGCCATTGGCCATGCTTGCTGGGCCTGATGGGAGTTGTAGTTCAGCAACATGTGGCAGGCTGAAAACCTCCCACCCCTGGCGTAGCTGCCAATTTTTCTGTTTAGTTATGGGAAAAGCCAAAGTGTCATGCAAAGCATTGGACGTCTCACTAATCAGCTTCTTAGCCTGACCTCATAACTTTTGAGATCTCATAGATTTATGGACTAGAAACTTGTTTTGGTGTTTTTTTTTACTGAGTCTCAGGGGCTAGAAACTTGTGTCTTCTTTTAACTGAACGCTAAGAGTATGAAGTAAAAGCACCAGGTAGGAGGAATGGGCTGTGCACACTCATAAGGTGCAAAGTGCTGATTTCCCTCTCAACTGTATTTGCAGCTTTTGGGACGAATGGGGACCCCAGCGGAGTGTGCGGCAGCTGCTCTGTACCTCGCTTCTGAGGCCACCTTCTGCACTGGCATCAACCTGGTGCTTAGTGGCGGAGCTGAACTTGGATACGCACAGAAGAGCCACAGAGAGCTGAATCCCAGCTTGGAAGACTAGTTGGAGTCAGCAAGGAAAGCACGAATGTCTTCAGTGGTTGATAAGGTGGGCTGATAAGAACAGCTGCAGCTCCAGTGTCGATTTTACTCAAGCCATCCTTTCAAAAAGACAGAACGTCCGCAGGATAGCGACTACATTTTTATCTGTCTTTGCCAAAACAGTAAGAGCCCTGTGGCACTTTTAAAGACTTAACAAATCCAGATATGCCCCAGGGATGAAGGGGATTCTTCTCCCCCCCCCCCCACACACAGCAGGTTTCCACGCCTGTCTCTGACAATTGTTTAGCAAGCAGAAAGGCAACAGCTCAAGCTTTTCCAGTACAGTGGTACCTCGGGTTACACACGCTTCAGGTTACATACGCTTCAGATTACAGACTCCGCTAACCCAGAAATAGAACCTTGGGTTAAGAACTTTACCTCAGGATGATAACAGAAATCGTGTTCCGGCGGCGCGGCAGCAGCAGGAGGCCCCATGAGCTAAAGTGGTGCTTCAGGTTAAGAACAGATTCAGGTTAAGAACGGACCTCCAGAACGAATTAAGTACTTAACCCAAGATACCACTGTACTTTGATGTTCCCATGTAGGGCAGGAGGAAGGGGACCTCTGGCCCACAACCCAATTATGGCCTGCAAGGTTGTTTTCCCCAAACTAAACCCACCTGTCCCAATCCTGACCCCATTTGTGATGTCAATTGTGGGGCAGGCAGAGGCATCGCTGGATCAGCTGTGAGATCCAGATTCACACAGCCAGTCCTTGTAGAAATCAGGTTTGAAGTCACTGCCTATCTTGAGCCTGAAGATAAGCAGTGCTTCGAAGCCTTGAGCAATCATCACGTGATGTAATTGTGACATCAGGTGGTTGACAGGTGCCCACCTACCTACCTATCAAATTTGGTCCTTTGAAGGCTAGGGGAGAAAAGGATCTGGCCCACTGGACCAGTGAATAACCCTGTTTGCCATGGAGCTAAAAGGCATAGGAGCGTAGTCAGAAGAACGGTGGCAACCCGGTCCTTAATATTGCTTTACATGTTCCAGGCCTTAATACTGAAAACAGGTTCTACAGCCGAGCCCCAAGGAGTCCTAGATAACACCATAGGCCTGTTTGTCATGCAAATATGCTCAAGGTCAGCTGGACCTTGAAGCTGAACATGTGGCGGTGAAGATTTTGTTATATTTAACATGTGCCTTTTGATCAGTGACCATGGAAATTCTTATCCTGAATCTGCTTGTTAAATAAATACGTCGGAAAAGACTGCCTTAAAAATGCGACGCCTCATTGGGCTTTAATGCTGTTGGCCGACAAAGATTATCATCTAAAAAAAAGCACCACCCCACCTGATTTCTCCAAGAAATTGACGAGCTTATGGGGCTTGTCCCCTCCAACTTTTATCCTCACAACTATCCTGTGAAATCAGCCAGTCCTTGTGTCCACAGTGCTTTAAAATGATTCGAGTCGGAGAACCCACCAGAAGGAGTTGGGCCTCCTGGTCAGAGACTAGATTCTGCAGCCTCATTCCCACTTTTGCACCTTACCCAGGCTTCCGTTCTGTTCCTCTAACTCTGTTGAAATGGCAAGTGGGTAGATTGATTGTATCTGTTTGCAAAGAGAACTTCCAGCATGTCCAGCTGATCAGGGGTGAGGTGGGCTGGGGGTGGAATGCCCTGACTTGCACCTGTTCCTTTAAGAACAGCTTGATTTGCAGAAATCAGCCACTGAATGTGCTCATGGCCATGAGATAAAAAAAAAACCCCGCCTATTAATTGTAGGAGTACCCTCCTTTTTAACACACACATACAGCCAGATCTCCATGATGGGCAGTATATATGCTATCTAAACAGGGCCATTGTGTTATCAGAAGTGGTTGTGTTTAACACTTTGAAAAGGATCTCTGGCATATCTTCTCTCTAACTGAGGCTGGCCATGAATGCTGCCTTGGAAAAGGATGTCTGCATAAACAGAATAAAGAGTTCACAAGGAGACCTGCGCACAGTTCCTGTTTTAACAGCTGTTCCCACCCCAGAGGCAGCTGTGTCCCTGCTCTGTTGGGGGGGGGGGTAGCTGCGTGAACAGCCAGCATCTTCTGCGGTAATGAGCAGTCTATGCAGCAAAATCAATTACTCCAGAGCTCCCTTAATTGCTTCTTTCAAGCCAATTAACTAATGTCCTGGAGAAACAGAGCATTAGCTCTTCATTGACTAGGCACATGCTAGAATTTCTGGTTGCCACTCCATGCCCCCCCCCTTGTCCCCAAAAACATCCAATGCTGCATGAGAAGTGCAGATGGGGAAGGCAACTTCACATGTTGAGTTTCTGGCTGCCAAAATGTACAACAGTACTGCCCTGAAAATATAGTAACCCTCTTCATAAAACCTCAGTCCCTTTGTCTCCTGTCAAACTATGAGTGGGTGGGTTGTGGTCACTCCCTCTGGCAATGTCGTGGTTAAACGTGTGTGTCAAATTTATAATTTTTCTGCTGCTTAATGCTTAGATGGCATCTAAACCAAAAGATTTAAAACGAATTATATAACGTCTGCATTTAAAGCAGTATCATACCACTTTAAACAGTCATGGCTTCCCCCAAAGAATGCTGGGAAGAGTAGTTTGTTATGGGAGCTGAAGGTTGTTAGGACACCCCAATTCCCCTTCCAGAACACATATTCCCAGAGTGTTTTTAAGTCACCCCTCGTTCCATGGAACTGAGAATGGTAGCTCTGCACAAGGAAGAGGGGGCTCCTAACAACTCCTAGCACCAAACAACAAACTTCAGCCCTCAAAATTATTTGGGGGAAAGCTATGACTGTTTAAAATGGTATGATATTGCTTTAAATGTGCAGTACAGATGGGGCCTTAAAAATATAATCAAAAAGGGATCATAAAACAACCCTATTAAAATATAAACCTCCATGATTAAAATGTGAAATTAAAACAGCTGAACAATACAGGAGACTCAGGTCAAGCAATCAAAGGAATTCTTATGTAAAAAAGTGCATCTTCAAAAACTGGCAGAATGCCAATACAGATGTTGCAAGAGTTGGTGGGTAAGTGAATGGTTTTGTTCTAGATTTTCCCATCTGGATTATTACTCCTCTTCATTTCCAAAACTCATGAGTCCAGGATGCACTCTTTCCGCTTTAGGCAAGCACATAAACACTTTCTACATCATTCAGATTTTTTTTAAAAAATGTGTTTATTGTCTTCCCTCCCATTTTTACAATAAATGAACAAAATTAAATAAAATACATGGTTATCACTTGAAAAAAAATTCATTGTCTTCAAGTGCTTAAGACCTCCTCTTGTTCATCCTCCTAAGAGTCCTGTGAGGTACCGTAGTTAATTTTTACTATTTTAACAAGTAAGGATGGGAGATCTTGCTGTCATTTGCTCAAGGACATGGCTAAACAGGGAGAACATCAATAAAATTTAGGATTTAAATGAGTTTTTGTAAGTGCCTAAAGCCTTTGCAAGTATAGCCAGCGTTTATGGTAGGGTAGGATTATAATTATTCCGCCCCCTTTTTCTTACAAAATGGGTGAGAGGAGAGACTGAAGCTCAATAGTGCCTTGCCAATGGCCAGTCAGTGAGTTCACAGCTGTGCAGTGAAGACAAAAACAGGGGCTTTCCATCTCTTAGCTCATGATTTTAACAACCACAACTCTGGACCCAGATTAACGCTTTAGGCATTGATTCACACAGCGGCTTCTGTGCTGCCTTGTGCATTGCAACTCTTGGATACCTAGACATATTTTTACTGGAGGTGCCTTTCCACAGCTGTGGTTAGTCCAGTAAGAAGTCATGCTTTTCAGTTTCCTTCTGTTGTGGCTTTCCAGTCTAAACCGATTTTTAACTGAACAGTTGATGTGTTATGCCCTCCCATTTACTGTTCCCTGTTCTAAGTTTATGGGAGGGCTATAACGTTTAAAATAAATAACACCCAAGCCAGATGACGTGGGTGTTTGTGCACATTCTTGAATCCCTCCCTGCTGTTGGCCGTGCCCCTGTGCTGCTGTTTGCTTGCTCTGTGCATAGTCAGATGCAAAGCTGACACATGTGCTCCTTGAAGGGTGTATGTGAAACTCACAGCTTTGCCATTGGATGGGTGAGTGGGCGTGTGTAGGGGAAGCAAGTGTGATTGGCTGCAACATCCCCCCCCTACTTTGTAGAGGGTATTTGTGCCAAGAAAAACGAAGATGTGTTTGTGTGTCTAAAATACATGTACACATTTCCACAAATCCTTTCCTAACAGACACTCTTCATTCTTCTTGCATCATCAGTGCTTCTGATTTTGCCTTTATCAGCTACCCTAAATGTAGCTGTTTCTGTAAATGTTTCTGTTTCGCTCAACTTGCTTGTTTTTTAATCATACATAAGGAAGAATGTGCTGAATACGTCGCAGTACTGAATATAATCTCGGTATAATTCCTTATTAGGGATGTAGAGCCTTCGCATTTTAACTCGCCGTTTAAATGAAGTCGACCGGGGGAAGGCAAGCAAAGCCCTTTGTACATACTTAGCGGCGCACTCATCCTTCAAAATTTGACATTGAAAACAAAGGCGTCCTGAGCTGCGCCCTCTTTTCAACTCGAGCCTTTTTGTCATGGAGAGCCGCATGGAAAGTAGGCAAATAGAGGTGGAGCTGGAGGCGGGCGAGGGGCGGAACCTTTCTGCCCCGGCTCCAGCAGGCCCCGCCCGGCCTCATTAGACAGAAGCACCACCAACAGCATGGCAGCGACGGCGGGACTCCCGCGCTCTTTGGGGCGGGTAAGTTGGGGAAGGGGAGGGGGGCCAAGAGGGAAGGAGACCCGGCGGCCTTTCCCCGCAGCCCATCCCCAAATAAAAGGGAAGGGGGCTGCACTTCCGGGATGGGGGTCACGGTGGTGGGCTCAGTCCTGTCCTTAAATAGCTCCGGGCGGGAACGTAGCACCCACGTTAAAAACAACCAAAAAACACCCTCGTCTGCTTTTAGCCAATCTCTTCTCTAAATCCCTTGCCCAGTTCCTAAACAGACACTCACTTATTACCCATTTCCTTCCAGATGAGTGTTAGCTTGCTTCTTCCCCAGTCCTTCTTTCCAAGGAGCCCCCCCCCTCCAAACCCCAATATTCGCCTGGACACTCACCACCTGGCTCTTCCAATAACTGTTTTTCAGCCTGGAAAAGATAGGGATCAGTAGTAACACGTTACCTATTTTCCCCTCCCTCAAGCCCCATATCTCTTCTCCAACAGAGGAAATTTACTGAACTGGAGAGCCCCACTCCAGCTGGCTTCTCTCCTTCAGTCAAATAAATTCCCAATTTGATATTTCCCAAAGGCACATCACTGCCAAGTTGTTACAAAACACACTTCTCACCGCCCCTTGACATCTTTTAGTCCTAAAAAGATGGCTAAATCTTTTTGTCCTAAAAATAACACTCTCTGCTATATTTCCTTTAATTCCTCACGAGAAATTCCTTAGGGCACCCAGAGCAGTACTTTTCCACACCTAAGGTACTGTTCTCATACTCTTTCTTTTTTTACAATTTTGACACAAGGGATGCTTTGTACAATAGGAAGAATTTTGATTTTTAAGTCTATGGTGATGGCTGCTCCCCCCCCCCAACCTGGTCTTGCTTGAAATGGCATCGATTTGACCCATGCAGCTTATCCTGCTCAAAATTCCTCCAGGCTTAGGGTAGATTTTTTCCAAGAACTTTATCCTGCTTCAGTGATTGGTGTGCATGTTCCTCAGCAGCTGTAACTTCCCTGTGATTTTTAAGAATGGCAATATGCTTTAACGGAATAAGGAGCAATTTAAGTGTTCACTACACAGATAAAACCCCATGAACTTTAAAAACAACTGCTAACATTCAGTTTATGCATTTCTGATGTGAATGTGTTTCTGATGCTAGCTTAATAGACACTAAAACACGTGGGTTTGGTAGTGGGGTTATGAAAGTTCATGTTGGTTAGGAGGAAATTGTGGATTCTCTATCCGTTCCTTGTAAACTCTGCCTGGAAATATCAACACCTGGAGCAACCCCATTTTGTCATTATTCTTGTCCTGACCTGTTATACAAATCTAGGGGCTGCCCCTCCCTTTACAGCCACAGTCCCATGGCAGCATACCTCCTGCTTTCTTTATTTAAGTTGGCATGATAGTCTCACCTACCTGGAACACTGTGTTCTCTCTTCCGCTTCTTTTTTCTACCGCTCCACCCCTGACTTTCTGACATGCATCTTGCGAGAGAGCTGCAACTTCCTGATAAATAGAGCTGATTGTGTTCAGAGGGCTGGATTGGGTTTCTACTGGAGGAGAGAGAGAGAGCAATTTCAAAGTGTTATATTGCTTGTCAGGAATGAAAAGAGGAACAGTTGCCAAGGCACTGAAAATTCTGCAAAGGCCAAGAATTATGGTCGCCACTACTGCTGAGTTCCTCTGTTCAGTCCCCTGCTGTCATTCCAAGAGCAGGGAAGTGTCCTTTCTGGTTATTTTGAGATCCAACTCAGTTGTTTCTCACTCATTAACAGAGGTGTGTGTATTCTGCACCCAGGAAAACTAAATTCAATTCAAAGGAAACCCAGGAGATTGGCGTTGCTGGCTGCAGGTTGCAGCAGCCCTGGACAATATGTTCCCTGCTGAGACCCTCCTCCTGTCAGCGGGTGAGGGGGGCTTCTTGGCTTTCATGACACTGCTCTGAGCAGAGATGAGTGGATGTATCTCCCCCCCCCCCCTTTATGAATGATGCTAATTCAGGGGTACGGTGGGGAATGTAAAGGGTGGTTAGATACAGCTGCCTGTCACAGTCAAAAGTGGTGAGTCATTCATATATAGGGGTGGGGATTGGGCAGGCATCAGCAGTGGGCCTTGCCAGGGCACTAGGGTTCTAGCAACTGCCCATGGATGCCAGGTGCCAGGGGAGTCTTTAGCATATGTGCCGCCGGGGTGCAAAGATCTGCCCAGCGCCCCCAAGTCTGACAAGCACGGTTTACATTTCGGTTAATACGCAGGTACATACCATACTTTTCTGTGTATAAAGCTAGGTTTTTCTCTTTGAAAATTATGCTAAACAGTGTGAGTCATCTTATACATGGAGCCATCTCCCTCCATTTTCTTAAAATCGAGTTCCCCAAAATGTCTTATACATGGGGACGTCTTATACACGGAAAAATACGGGCATGTATTTTGTTTTTCTAGCTTGATCAAAATTATTATTTCATAACAGGTAGATAGTTAAGGGCTTAGGCAGCTTCAGCACCTGGTGCCCCCCAGAATTCAGCGCCCGGGTGCCCCGCACCCCAGGTAAACACGGTTCTGCCAGGTGCTAATGCTAGCTTTGAAGACCTGGATGTTGTAGTAGCACCATTGGCTGATTGCAGTAGATCAGCAAGGGCTTCTAACTTCCAGTTGTGGAGCAAGAACAACAAGGCTTTCCTCCTTTAAACTGGAGATTTAGAACCCCTGATCTGTAATAACTGAGATTTGTACTTGTCTATGTAGATAATCCCAATGTATGGCTCATGGATTGCAGGAGGTAGGTGGTTTCGCCTCCCTCAGCCACCATTTTGCACTTGGTTGGTGCACCTCAGGGTCCAAGTAAAAACAACAGCAAAGTAGATTGCGCCAGCCTGATGTCTGCCCATACCTGCTGTAGATCATTGGCCTGATGGGTGGGCAACCACTGCCACCGTTTTCTTGTTTTGTTTTGTTTACGCTTCCCTAAGAGAAGAAGAAAAAGAGGAGAGATGAGAGAAGCCTTAAGGAAAATTATAGAGACAGACAAAAGTGTGCAAATATATATATATAACAAAAACAGGTCCTGTATTGTTCTGGATTAAAGGAAGCGACTGCACATTAAATCACATCTTAGTTAGTTTATATATCCTCAGTTCCATATGTTTGCTTCATTGGTATTCTTTATTCCGAACCTAGTAGCTGAGTTCTGCAGAACAGTTAGGAATGAGTGGGGAATGATTAGTTGGTGAGAAAACATTCCTGCTTAGATGTGTCCTGGCTACCAGAAGGTAAAGTGGCTGTGATTCGGTGGGAGGTTGACTACAATGGGGAATAAGGCTATCATAGCTACTAGCCATCATTCCTATGTTCTGCTTCTACTGCCTCTGAGTACTAGCTGCTGAGAATCACCAGTGGGCAGGGAGTGCTCTTGCTCTCAGGTCTTGCTTGTGGGCTTCCCATGGGCATCTAGCTGGCCACCTTGAGAACAAGATGTTGGTGCAGATGGACCTTTCATAGGAGGGTTTTTCTTAGGTGCATGTGATCTTTCTATTTCCACAGGTCCAGTCACTGTCTGTTTAAGGTCCTCCCCACTTTGTTCTTACAACAGCCCAGCGAGGTTTTAGATTAGGATGAGATACAACCACTAGTCCAAAGCTACCTAATGACTTCCATGGCCAAATTGGGGGTTTGAAAACAGGCCTCCCCAGTCTTTGTCCAACACTCTAATCGCTACACTGCGCTGATGAATCTCATAATAGATCTCATATCCACATCTGATGTGAATCTCCGTGATGGAAGAGACTGGAAGCGGTGGTATCAGATTACCACCTGCTGCCGCCTTGTGTGTGTTTAAGGTGGCTGTTTTTAAATTAGATTTTTCAGTGATTTGTGACAGGGCCTGCAGAAAAAGCCACCTGGCACTGCACCAAAAAGTTATTTTTTGCGTTTCGAAAAATTATAATCCACTTGATCAAAAGTCTCCAAGCAGCATACAGATAAAGAGTAGATAAAACCTAAATCAAAATCCACCATTAAAAAAAAACAACAACCCAAATATATCATAATTATAAAACAAAGACAAAACTTTAAAAACAAATACAAGTAACTAAGTTATATGTAGAATCATAGAGTTGGAAGAGACCACAAGGGCCATCGAGTCCAACCCCCTGCCAAGCAGGAAACACCATCAGAGCACTCCTGACATATGGTTGTCAAGCCTCTGCTTAAAGACCTCCAAAGAAGGAGGGGTAGGCTTGCTTTTCAGCACGCATATCAAACAATGTAGTGAGGGCATCTGTCCAATGTCGGTGGGGCAGGGAAGGTCTGAGACAAAGATGCTGGTTCAGGGACGTTGGTGTAGTGTTGAGATAGCCAATGTGGTTCCCTCCAGATGTTGCACTACAATTCCTCTAATTCCCAAGCAGAATTGCCCACAGAGTTTATGGGAGATGGACTCCAGCAGCAGCTGTAGGGCACCACTCCACTCGCTACCCCTGCTGCATTGTCTCCCTTTCTCTTCTGGAATAACTCGTGCCACTGAGGGCATCGAACTACCACACTTGGCCTTTGGGCACATCTATGTAGGTCTGTAAATCTGGGTAAGGGCACATTAGGAGATTTGCCCTTATTAGGCAGAGGTGCTCTGGATGGAGACAGCGGGTGGATAAAATGTCAAAACTGAGGGCCAAGTGGTATGGGGAATCGGGACTGGCAGAGCAGAGACCCACCGCAGAAAGAGCCTCCGCTTGAAATACAGTGGTACCTCGGGTTAAGAACTTAATTCGTTCTGGAGGTCCGTTCTTAACCTGAAACTGTTCTTAACCTGAGGTACCACTTTAGCTAATGGGGCCTCCTGCTGCCACTGTGCCGCCGCCGTGCGATTTCTGTTCTCATCCTGAAGCAAAGTTCTTAACCCGAGGTACTATTTCTGGGTTAGCGGAGTCTGTAACCTGAAGCGTCTGTAACCTGAAACATCTGTAACCCGAGGTACCACTGTACTGCAATGGCTTTGAGCAACCTGCCCTTCTTGTTCAGTTTTGTGGCTATTGCTTCTGCGGACGGATGCTGGCTTCTCTGTTTCACAGGAGAGCATTAAAACGCTCCCTCTTGTGGTTGTTATTAATCTCTCACAATCCCTCATTTGCCTCCTAATCCCCTTAATTAGAGGTTGACTTAATGCTCAGAGGCTAGAATTTCATGTCTGCTGTCAAGCTAGTTTGCTCTCTGCCACGTGGCTCTTGAGGCCTTCAGCAGTGCGTCCTGGGGTATCCGATTTCTCCCAGCGGCCCTTCTCTTTCCCCTCAGCTGATTTTGTACATTTAGCTGGCATATCAACTGAATCCCCTGTTTTGCCTTAATTTGTTCAGGGACTGCCTCCTCTGTCACGTAAAGTGAAGGGAAGCAAGGGAAGGGGTGTTAAGAAGCTGAAGGCAAAGCAGATACTGTGGTTGAGGGAACTAGTGCAGAGCATTATAAACAGACTGGGAGGCCATTTTACAGATCGCAAACTGAGGCCAAGAGCTAGTGATGTGTGTCTGTGACTGAGGTAGAGTTTCAGCTCAAGTTTCCCGGGCCCACAAGCTACCCACACAGGATTGTAATGCTTGTGGAAGTTGAATGCTGGAAGAATTGGGGCACACAAAGGAAAGAAGTCCTTCACACAGGGCATAGCTAAACAATGGAATGTGCTTCCACGAGAGGGAGCAATGGCTGTCCACTTGGATGGCTTAAAAAGAGTATTAGACAGGTTTAACAAGACCAATAGTGAGTCCAGCGGCCAAGAAGGCGGTTTCTGCATGTGCTGTAGAGGGAAGTGAGGGCTTGCCAACCTGGGAAGGTAGCCCATCTAGGAGAAGGAAAGCTCTCATCCTAAACCTCTGCTGCCTTGTGGGATATCTATGGGAGAAGAAAAGGCTAAGGAGTAAACCTTACACAAATCCAGATTGCAGTCCCTAAGACGGTTGGACAGCACCTTGTAGGCCTCCTTCTGGCAACTCCTGCAGCCAAGCTGGTGCCAAATGTATTGCTGTGCTTCCCTTTGGACTGTCTCTTGAGACAGACAGATGCCAGCAACAACAATGGCCGCTTGCCAGGATGGATATGTTCTGAATGCCGGGTGCTGGGAGTCGCAAGTGGAGAGCATGTGCTGTTGCCCTCAGGTCCCGCTTGCAGGCTTCCCAGAGGCACTGTGGGAACAGGATCCTGGATGGGCCACTGGCCTGATCCAGGAGGACTCCTCTTATGGAACTATATGTCACCACCTGCCATCCCTCACTGCCCCCTTTACATGCTTCTATTCTGTTGGTTCAGCCCCCATTTCTTAGAGTGATAAGGCGGAATCTTTCACGCTCAGTCTTGTCCTATTGTTCTTCCAAGGAAAGGGGAATTCTCTGGGCCTGCATTGGCTTTGATCCCAGGCGCCCATTTAGAAGAAAGAAACTGGTTCAGTCACCCCCAGGGCTGTTATATGTATTCCAACCTTAGCAGGTTTCTTGCTCCAGGGCGGGCTCTTATCTGGATTGGAATGCGAGGGCTTAAGAATCCTGTGTTCCATTCAAATTTGCACAACTTTCTAGTCCTTGTGGTTTTGGAGAAAAATGCACTTTCCTTAGCTCTACGTATTTTCCCGTACGGAAAAAGCAAAGCAAAACAAAACAACTTAGCCCGATCTCAGGATTTCAAAATTTAAAAACTGGTCTTGGGAGAACAGAATGATGTAGGCAAAGTAAGGAGATGCATGCAGATATATTTCATTTGCATAAATGAGGCTAATTACTGATTTTTGGATGTGCAAAATTTGAATACTTTTGGGAATTATACCAAGAATTATACCGGCTAAAGGCTGAAACACTTTATGGACCGTTCTAAATAGCCATTTACCTGATCACCAGTGAACTGGACTCCCTTCCAGACAAGGGAAGTGTCTGTAAACACAGAGCTGGTCATTTCAGGTCATCAATGTAAATGGTATATATGTGCTGTAAAGGTTTTCCAAGGTTCTTTTCCTCTTGCTGCCCCCTGCTGTCGGAATTGTTTTCTGCATCCATTTAAACAATCTTTTCCCAGATTGCAAAATCTGCTAACTACACATTGTCTGGAAGCCTGTTGATGCTTAACAGTCACTGCCTTTTCTTTTTCTGAGCCTGTGCACCTTTAAAATAGGTATCTTGCAGGCAGAAATTCAGTAGGCATTTCCCTCGCAGCATTGCATTTTTGTGCCTGAAGATCTGTTGAATTTCTGCCAGGCACACAACTGAAAAATATACAGCAGTTCTGTCCTGGGAAGTGGGAGGCAGATATCAGTCCACAAGACTCCCTGTTATCACCCATAACAGTGAAATGTCTTCCCAGCAGAAGGAAAAGCGGAAAGAAATTGTTTGTATTACTTTGAGCCTCCTCCCACCCTATGTGGAGTCCTTGCCTATCCTAAGTATGAAATCCTAGAGCCCAGGTCTACTTAAAACCCATTCTTCTTCCACTAAATATTGGGGTCCTAGCTTCCAGGCCGTTCTACAGGCACTGGTTTTAAACCCCAACCCCATCTTTGGGCCCCAGGTGAAATGAGTTGGGGAAATGATGAATTGCTCAGTGGTAGAGCACATTGTGAAAGGGCCCAGGTTCAGTTCCTGGCATTGCCAATTCAACTGGGCCCCATGGGGGTGAGGAGAAGGCAGGGAGAAAGACCTCTGTGTCCGACACCCCAGGGAGCCACCACCAATAGGACTACGCAGCGCTGGAGTGGATGGAGAAAGAATCTGACCAGCTTCCCACGTTGCTCCAAGAACCCTTCTTCAGAACCACTCTATGGCACTTGGCAGCCGTGGTCCAACCTGCCCTGGACTGTAACTCCAATCATGCTGCCCGGGGATGATGGGAGTTGTGGTCCAAAACATCTTGATGGAGGCAGCTTACACCAAGGCTAGCTCACAAATAATAGGCTCTGCCCTATTATTTTGCATTTGGCCTGACCCCTGAGCTGCCATTATGTTGTCTGGCTCTGGTTGGTGAAACTGTATATTCCAGCAGAGAGAACAGAAGCAAGCCTGTTCACAAGCCTGAAGTCTCCTTCTCAGTGGCCTGGTTGCCTCGGCCTCCCTGTCCCCAAAACGAAGCCGTTCTCCTTGATGCCGGCTTCTAAAATCTACCCCAGCTTTGAATGCTGTGATCTCTAGGTTTTGTCAGCACGTAGGCTCTCTTGCTGGCAGTGCTTGCATGTGAAATTTCTATCCCGCTGGAGCCAGCGCCGTGTAAGAGTTAGAGTGTAAGACTTTGGCCAGGGAGATCCAGAGTTCAGATTCCCTCTCTGCCATGAAGCTTGTTAAGTAACCTTTGGCCAGCTGTTCTCGTTCTCTCTCTCTCTCTCTCTCTCTCTCTCTCTCTCTCTCTCTCTCTCTC
>JAXCMG010000035.1:5016784-5062584 GCA_034642415.1 Podarcis siculus
GCGGTCAGCCTGCCCCACGCTCCTGGGCTGCTGAATGGGGGTGGGGGGTGCTGCTCTGCCAGCAGCCTGCCCTTTCCCCTCAATTTTTGGAGCAGCGGGAGGGCTGTGTGCCCATGCCCTGCGCTGCTGAATGGGGGTGGGGGGTGCTGTTCTGCTGCAGCCTGCCCTTTCCCCTTAATTTTTGGAGCAGTGGGCAGGCTGTTCGCTCAGAGAGGAGGAAGAGGACTGAGAGGAAAAAATGTGTCATTAGCAATGCTTTGGATGGAAACGAAGATGGTATTTTACATGAAGATAGCAAAGAAAGTGATGTCAGTGATTGTGAGCAACTGAGCTTCATAAATTCTGACTCTAGCAGTGATGAGTTCTTGGGGTTCACAGAAGACTAGAAGAGTACTCAAACCTTAAAGTCTCTCTTCATTTGTTAATGACAGTGAAGATGGTTCTTAATGCCACTGTTGACTGCTGTTCACTTTACATGGCTGTAATATGATTCTGATATACCGGTTGTTTATACAATATTCGATACAGAATATATTTTTCTTATTTTCCTCCTCTAAAAACTAGGTGCGCCCTATGGTCGGGCGCGTCCTCTAGAGCGAAAAATACGGTGCATAACAAGAATAGAAAGCTGAAAATGAATGAACTGCAGCTAAAATATTAAGTTCATTTTTTACGTGCTTTAGTCCTTCCCCTGCCCACCCCCCATAATATTCTGAAGTGGGTCTATTCTCCAGTCTTCAGAGAGTAGCTGGAAGTGAGGAGGCAGAAAAAGGTCCTCCTTTTCTTCCGCTCTGCAGTTTTAAACTGAAATCTTAGGCGCAGTACTGCACCCAGAGCTCAGAAACTGCTTGAAATTCCTGGTCCCAAAATGCATCCAGAACAATGGGAGTTTCGAACAGGGCTCCTGGCCCTTCCTGGAGATGCCAGGGATTGAACCTGGAAACTTCTGCATGCCAGGCAGATGTCCTGACCACTGAGCTATAGCCTCTTTCCTCAATGACAGTTGCATTGCTACTCCTTCCATACTGAACTTGAGAGGTTTAATGTTGTTGCTTTTAAAGTAGCTGGCAATGGGTTTGGTTTGCTTTTTGTTTTCAATCCTGAATCTCTTTCCACCCAGGGGGAATTCAAAGTTTCTGAAAAGGTTATCACAATGGCTGAGCTGATCCAAGGCCTGGAAGAAAACAGAGTGAAGGAAATGTTTGGCGCGGGGACGGCCTGTGTCGTTTGTCCCGTGAATAAAATCTTCTACCAGGGCAAGGTGAGAGTTAGGACAGGGACCCAACACTGGCCTTTTCTGAACCGTCCGAATTGTGATTCATGTTTCGTGACGAATCTCTCCTCCTCTCTCATGTCAGAATTACCATATCCCCACCATGGAAAACGGACCTGAGATTGCAAAACGGTTTCTGAAGGAGCTGACAGATATTCAGGTAAAGCTCAGCAAATGGGGAGGGCAAGTTTTTTTTCCATTTTAAGAAAACAGTTTGTAGGCAAAGGGCAGAGCCCTGGGTGCTTATCCTGCCTGTGGTTCCCTGTTTGGCCACCAGTGGGCGCCGCGACCTTGTGGAGTAACCTGCGTTTGGTACCCACTGTGCAAGAGGAAGTTAATAGGTTGATTTAACCTGGAAGAGTGAAGTAGAAAGGGATAATTGTGCACAACTGCACACACTCCAGGAATAGTGGGGGCTGGCAGCAGATTTCACCCGCTCTGATCTGGAACGATACACCCTTTCCATCGCTAGGGGAAACCACTTCCCCACTTTTCCGCCAGTTCACCCCACATGTTTGATAATCGCTTGATGACTTTCAGCTGCAGGTGTGTGGACACACACAGCAATTTTCTTTTTGTAGGGATGTAAGACCTACAAATAGGGACGCGGGTGGCGCTGTGGGTTAAACCACAGAGCCTAGGACTTGCCGATCAGAAGGTCGGTGGTTCGGGTCCCCGTAACGGGGTGAGCTCCCGTTGCTCGGTCCCTGCTCCTGCAAACCTAGCAGTTCGAAAGCACGTCAAGTGCAAGTAGATAAATAGGTACCGCTCCAGTGGGAAGGTAAACGGCGTTTCCGTGCGCTGCTCTGGCTTGCCAGAAGCGGCTTAGTCATGCTGACCACATGACCCGGAAGCTGTACGCCGGCTCCCTCGGCCAATAAAGCGAGATGAGCGCCGCAACCCCAGAGTCGGCCACGACTGGACCTAATGGTCAGGGGTCCCTTTACCTTTACCTTAAGACCTTCCCAGAATTTTTGAAGCTGTGTGTTGGGCGGGGGGAGTGGTTTGTTTCCACCCCCAAACACACACCCCAACCCATAAATTTAAGGGGAGGTGGGAAAATAGACTTTCTTTTGCTCCCTTACTGCATTGTGGGGTTGGGCCCATTTCTGCCTCTCCCGTCCTAATCTCAGTGTCAAGCAGCTGCAAAGCCTAGAGCTAAGCAGGGAAGTGGCTGCAGCTCAGGGATAGGCCCCAGACTGAACTCCCAGCAGCATCTCCAGGAAAAGACTCCCGGGGAGCTGCTGCCAGTCAGGGTTGGTGGGCATATCATTGTCTGTGAATTTGCGGGCAGGTGGCATTTCCAGCCATGCTAACCGACTACCGTATTTTTCCATGTATAACACCCCCCCCCCCGTGTATAAGACGGCCCCTATTTTTGGAGACTCAAAATCAAGAAAATGCGCTATGCACTATCCGTGTATAACGGCCTCGGTCCTGTATACCTGAAGGAGCGTCTCCACCCCCATCGTTCTGCCCGGACACTGAGGCCCAGCTCCGAGGGCTTTCTGGCTGTTCCCTCACTGAGAGAAGTGAGGTTACAGGGAACCAGACAGAGGACCTTCTTGGTAGTGGCTCCCGCCCTGTGGAACGCCCTCCCTTCAGATGTGATGGAAATAAGCAGCTATCTTATCTTCAAAAGACATCTGAAGGCAGCCCTGTTTAGGGAAGTTTTTAATATTTAATGCTATATTGTTTTTAACACACGATTGGGAGCCTCCCAGAGTGGCTGAGGAAACTCAGCCAGATGGGCGGGGTATAAATAATAAATTATTATTATTATTATTATAAGACGACCCCTTATTTAAACATCAAAAATTTAGGAAAAAAATTACACAGAAAAATACGGTATATCTCCCCACCTTCCCTTATTTATTTATTTTATTATTTCTCTCTCTCTCCCTCCCTACAGTATGGACGTGTCGCCAGTGACTGGGTCTACCCAGTCTGACATAGGCTGAGCAACACCCCACCGGAGCCGCCTCTTCTTCTTCCTCCTCCTCTTCCTCCTGCTACAGCCTCTCCATTTTTCTCTCTCATCTTACCAATGCCGTATTTATGACTTGGTTCTATAGCTTTGACAGTCCTGCCTTTTTCTCTGTCAGAGTTTGGACTGGACCAGTTACGCTCTCGGATAAAGGTGGCCTTCTTCTGCCTGTTACAACCGCAGGCCGCTTTGTGGCCGCGAAACACTCCACTCTGGGATGCGCCCAGAGCTTAGAAGAGCTCCTGCTCGCATCTTCTGTGCAACGGGAAGGAATCTTTGGACTGAAATCGCCGCCTCCGCTGCTCTCTCTGCTCCAAAATTCAACCGCCTCCTGCTTTTAAAGTGCAATATTGAGAGAGAGAGGGAGAAACTGATGTGTATTCAAAACTGTTTAAATCCACACAGAAACTCACACATGTTTTGTGTTTTTGTTTTTTTAAAAAAAGGAGTTACACATCCAGGATCTGTCCAGAAGAGACTGTTTTTAAATTTTTTTTAAGTATGTTCTTGGATTCACGCAGAAGCACAGAAGTCTCAAGTCTAAACTTTTTGCTCTGGCAAAAGTTAGCTTTCGTACACTAGTCACTGGTGCTAAAAAAAGCTTAACTTTTGCTTCCTGATCCGCGGTTCTCCAGACGTTTCAAATTTACCGCTTGAACATTCTTGCCGCCTCTTTTTTAATATTCCAAATCTGTCTTGGCTTAGAGTTAAGAGAATCCATCTGCGTTTAGGGGTTGCAAACTAGCTTTGAACACCAAAACGTATTGGGAACGGGAGGCAGGTTTTTTTTTACATTCAAAAAAAGCTATTTAAAATTAAAAACCATCTCCTGGAGAAGCTTCTGGGCACCTGTTTCTGATTTCCCCACATGGAACGACAGTCTGGGAAGAGTTCTGAGGAGAACGGTCTACCACAGGAGGGGGGAAGCTGTGGCCCTGCTTGGACCTTGATGGACTCAGCTCCCATAAGCCTCAGCCGGTATAGTCAGTGAAAGGGATGATGGGAGTTGTAGTCCAACAGCATCTGGAGGGCCACAAGTCCCCCACCCTTGATCTGAAGGGTGCTGTGTTGTGCCAAGAAGAATAAAGCTAGATTAACCCTGTAGTTGTGAGTCACATATTCCATCATAAAGAATACCAGACACAGGGGTGAAGGGATCTCTGGCTGTGGGGGGGGGGGGGGGCCAAGCCTGTTGCCCAGCTGGAAAGTGTCCTTCAACTCTCATGGTGCCTTTTTGCCTGGGTGAAAGAGGCAGTGAGGTGCGTGAAACTATCCTGCTGTATGATGGTCGTTACTCCGCCCACTTTTGCCTCTGGCCCCGCCCACCACTGGCATGTGGACCCTGAAAGCTTGCTCAGAAGCGGTAGTTGCCCTCGGACTGGAAAAAGGTTCCCCACCCCTAACTTACACCAGGCACCAATGATGGGTTTTCACTCAGATGACATTGCACCTTGTTCAGGGTGGCCTGAGGCATGTTGGCACCTGAGACGAAACACCTCGCTGCCCCCCCCCCCCCCCCGTGATTGGGGCACAAAGTCCCTGAGGAGTCTCCCCCCACCAGGCAGCTCGGCTCCTGCTCAAACCTATGTTATCTGTCTCGCTACGCAATGTGACTTAAATGAATGTAACCCATTGACTGCATAATTTCGATGCATTTTAGGGAACGGAAAATGTAAAAGAGAGAAAAGGAACAAAATGTATGTGGACTTTTAAAAATAGGATAGTGAATGCTGTTCATATTTGCCCGTGTGATTTCTGTTCCTAACTGGGTGAATGAGCAACTTGTGGCAATTTCCATGCCTGTTTCTGATGGAATTCTCCATCATCCTGAGTACCTTGTGCAGAAGTGGTGGTCATAAGGCCCAAGGATGTCTCCGGGTTTGATGGAAGCCCAGGGGGAAAAAACCCTCTGGAGTTTTTTCAGGCTTTTCCAGCTTACTGGACCACAATTTCAAAAGCAACAGCAGCAACACTCTGGCAGCTAGGAGACCCCTTTTAATTTCACATAGTTTTGAGTGTCCAGCTTAGTGTCACTCCAGACACGGCCTTTGAAGTCTGTTCACAGAGGTTTCCTGACAAACTGCTTGTAAACGGACTTCAAACTGAAGTTGCTCTGCACCCATCGGCTAATCGGCAATGAGAGACTTTGCCTTTGAAGTCAATTGAAACTGCTTGCAAAATGTTTTCAAAGGTGAGCCCTTTTCAGGTTGTCACTTGACCTCAGAGTTGGCCAACAGGGCGAGGGGAAGGAATGATCCATTCAGTGACCGTACCCAGTCCCCTCCCTCTGCTCCAGAGCAATATGGGAAATCAGACTGGAAGCCAGCATGTGGCCAGCAGCAGGGTGGAGCGTGGAATGTAGCTATGGCAGGCCTCAGGACTTGCAGGTGAAGCTGTGGTCTAAACCACCGAGCCTCTTGGGCTTGCTGATCAGAAGGTTGGTGGTTCGAATCCCTTGACAACGGGGTGAGCTCCCGTTGTTCGGTCCCAGCTCCTGCCAACCTAGCAGTTTGAAAGCACACGAGTGCAAATAGATAAATTGGTACCGCTGCAGCAGGAAGGTAAATGGTGTTTCTGTGCGCTCTGGTTTCCGTCACAGTGTCCCGTTGCACCAGAAGTGGTTTAGTCATGCTGGCCACATGACCCGGAAAACTATGTGAACAAACACCGGCTCCCTCGGCCTGAAAGCGAGATGAGTGCCACAACCCCATAGTCGCCTTTGGCTGGACTTAACTGTCCAGGGTTCCTTTACCTTTACCTTTTTTTACTTGCAGGCCTTGTGACATCTGCCCTGGGATTCAGGTGTTGGTGCAGAGCCTGGTTAAAATGCATTTATTTCAGGGGAGGCCCCAAACTGTGGTCTGCAGACCACCAGTGGTCCGCAAGCGTCATCAAGGTGGTCCGTAGCGTGTCTGTGGATTTGCGATGGAACAGAAGAGGTGGCCTATCCATGCATTAAATAGAATTCTGTATCTTATGGAAAAATTAATGACATGTTACAATTGCACGGGGATAAGTGCATCTGCACAAAGATGCCCACAAAACACCCAGCCCCCTACATGGGACTCCAGGAAATGCAAGAGGAGCTCTTCTGCAAATGGCCTTTGCAACATAAGTCAGTTAAATGGGAACAAGGGATCCAGATGCGACTATTGACAGCAGTTGTTTTCACTTTGCCCTGTTTTATCCACGAATCCACCTATTTCTTGATGAAATGTCACTTTTACTGATAAAATCTGAGCTGCAATAGTTCAGAGAGAGCAATACAGCAGTCGTGCACGGCCCCCTAGTCAGCCTCAAGACTCCTCTGGTCACAGAGCAGGAAATTCTTCCTAGTCTCCCCTCTGTGAAGCTGATTTAACAAGTATTGGTAGGCTATCCAAGTTGACTTTGTCAATGAATGAAACAGGCCTGTGACAATGTATTCTGGAGTCAAGATATTCACCATTTCAAAAGAACGGCCCAAACTCACTGGGAAAAGGCAACCAGCAAGCATTGTCAGGTGTCTTGACCGACAGGCGCCAAGTCATACTCTCACGTTTCTGTTTTGGGCCACCTCTCTCTGTGACCTTTGTATGATAATTTGGGGTGGTCTTTGGCTAAGGGGTTGGGCAATTTCTAAAGTCTTTAAAAGTTGTTGCGGGTCCTCTCACCTCCTTGCGAGGGCAGCGGGGGACTCTGTCGCAGCAGAAAATAAAGATATTCCTTGCTTTCTTCAACTCATTCCTGCCTCCATTCATTCATCTCGTAGAATTCCATCCACGTATTCCATAGAATTCAGATTGTGAGATAATAAAATGCAATGCATGAGAAGTAAAAGAAGCAGGCGGAAATGACGAGCAGAATCCGTGACCAGGGAAAAGATACAGCGCAGGAAGATTGGAAGAAGTTTAAAGAGTATCTTAAAAAATATTGTAAGATCAATGAAGTTTAGAAAAATGTTGGATTGGTTATTAAGGGGTTAAAAGCAGCAAGGGATAATTGGAAGAAAATAACTGATATTGAAATTAATTTAAGAGCAGGGAAAGGATTTGCTGAAAATTGAATTTGAAATTAGAATACAGAAAGGGAAGGTATGAGGAAGTCGCGAAAGTAAGCTTAAAGAAAGCAACAATTGAGCTTATATGTGTTTTATTTTGTTGTTGTTGTTGTTGTATCTCTATGTTTTGTCCTTTTTTCTTTTTTTGCTTTTCTTTTTTCTGTTTTTGGTTATGATGTTCTACTAAAATTTTAATAAAAATTTAATTAAAAAAAAAAAGAAGTAAAAGAAGCAATTAACAGTACAGCATCCAGCACAGTGTTTTACCAGTGATACAACGGGCAGGAAAAGTGGTCCACCCAGATGCTCAGTAATGTTCATGTGGTCCATGGGTGGGGGAATGTAAGAGAAACATTGATTTGTTTCATTTGATGAATTTATATCCTTCCTCCAAAACGGTGCACAGGGTGGGAGTGAGGTGCCAGCAGCCACCATGAGTGGCAAAGGAAGAACAAAATAAGCAGCTGCTGGATCTGGCCAATGGCCCACTGTCTGAGTCCAGCATCCTGTTCTCCCAGTGGCCAACTAGATCCCCGTGGGAAGCATGGGCGCCACAGCACTTTGCCCATCTGCCCAAGGTGGCAAAACAATGAGGCAAGAGGGAGAAATTAGCCTTTGAGCCAGTTAAAAATGGCCTGCAGGCTATCCATTGATTAACAAGTCTCCAGGATTCTATTTTGTTTTCATGTTTGTGCGCCTCAGGCCAATGCAAGCAAGTTTCTCGTGACCCCGTTTAAGGACGGCCACCGGGATCTTCTGACACGGGCAACAGGCCACAAGGCCGGAGGTGAGGGAATTTGCATCTTTAAAATTAACCAAAGTGGTTAAACAACAAACCGGATCACAGCCCTTGGCCCTACCGTTGGGCAAAGGGGGGGGGCGCCTCAGGCAGCAGAATATGGGAAGAGTGGAAAAGCAGGCAATTGTCTCCCATCAACCCCCCACCCCTGGCGTGGTCAGTGGTCAGGTTGATGAGCATTGCGGAACGACGACATCGAGAGGACCACGGGTTTCTCCATCCCTTCCTGAGAGAGGCGAGCTTTTATGAGCCGTACTCTCCAAACACGACTCATAAAAGCTAGCCTCTCAGAAAGGGCTGCAGGGGCGCGGGTGGTGCTGTGGGTTAAACCACAGAGCCTAGGACTTGCCGATCAAAAGGTCGGTGGTTCGAATCCCCATGACGGGGTGAGCTCCTGTTGCTCGGTCCCAGCTCCTGCCTACCTAGCAGTTCGAAAGCACGTCAAAGTGCAAGTAGATAGATATGTACCACTCTGGCGGGAAGGTAAATGGTGTTTCCATGCGCTGCTCTGGTTCGCAAGAAGCGGCTTAGTCATGCTGGCCACATGACCCGGAAGCTGTACGCTGGCTCCCTCGGCCAATAAAGCGAGATGAGCGCCGGAACCCCAGAGTCGGTCACGACTGGACCTAATGGTCAGGGGGCCCTTTACCTTTACCTTTACTCTGCAAACACAGGCTAAGGGCTGGTGCTGAGGGTTTTCCGACCCACTCAAATGTACACCACTCACACCTTTATTTGTTATGAGCGCAGTAAAAAACATCAACCAGATAAACCACACCTGCTGTCTTTTGATCCATCATTGCATCCTCTAATTCAGTGTTTCCCAACCTTGTGCCTCCAGCTGTTTTTGGACTACAATTCCCATCATCCCTTGCCACTGGTCTTGCTAGTCAGGGATGATGGGAGTTGTAGTTCAAAAACAGCTGGAGGCACAAGGTTGGGAAACACTGCTCTAATTCACACTAAAACTTGTCCAGGCAAGCCCCACTCTTCCTGTTTGCATAAGGTCGAGGGTTGGATTATGAAACTGTTTGCCAGGAGGAAGGAAGCAGATGCATATTGGCCAAATAAACGCTTCTGCTCGAATGTCGGCTTCGGTTTGTTTGTTTTTTTATGAGTGAGATTTCGGAAATGGAGCGACCAGGTGCTTTGCAGGAGGGGTTGGTGATCTGAAAGGAGGTTGGGGATTAGGCCCCATCCCAGGATGGCCTAGGAGCCTTTCCTGAGAATCCACTTAGTGGGACATTCATCTTGATTAGCTGGCCCGAAGCTTACATGGAGATTAGGCAACAAGCATCCATTCCGATTTGTTTTGGGGGAGATTATCCAACAATTAGCATTCTCATCCTGATTTAATCCGTATTAAGCAGCTATTATGCATCTCCCCCTTCGCCAGCCCTTTATCCCATCCTTTCTAGTACATATCTGTGTACACACTATATACAGTGGTACCTCGGGTTACATACGCTTCAGGTTACACACTGAAATAGTGCCTCAGGTTAAGAACTTTGCTTCAGGATAAGAACAGAAATCGGGCTTCAGCGGCGTGGCGGCAGCAGGAGGCCCCATTAGCTAAAGTGGTGCTTCAGGTTAAGAACAGTTTCAGGTTAAGAACGGACCTCCAGAATGAATTAAGTACTTAACCCGAGGTACCACTGTACATAAGGAATATCCCCCCAAAAAAATCCTGGGAAGGTAGTTTACCCTTCAAAGAGCCACAATTCCCGGTACCTTAGCAAACTACAGTTCCCAGGATTATTTGAGGAAAGCTGTGTGCTTAAACTATATGGAGTATATGGCTGGGGCAACCTAGTCATATGGACAATGTACAGGGTAATCATCATTATCATCATCAGCAGCAGCAGCCCCCATCACTTTCCTAACGGCCAAAGGTGCTCTTTTTCATTAAAAGCGAGCAAACAAATAAACTGGATTTGTTATGCCAGACCACTTCAGCTGCACAAACCTAAATTTTTGGTATGTGATTGAATCCCTCCTTCCTACAAAATACTGATGTTTCTGGAGGAAACACAGGCTTTGGAGTATTTTAGGGAGCAAATAACCCAGCTGGCGAAGGAAAAGCATGGAACTCTGGAGTCTCCAGAAGGATGGGAGTGGAGCACAGGACAATGTAACCTACTTTACAGTGGGAAAGATGGACAAAGGACACAGCTCTGTTGGATTCACGGCTCTTTATTGCAGCAGTTAGAACTGCTCCTGGAATCAGACTGACTGCAACCTAGCTGGCTGCTTTATATACAGTGGTACCTCAGGCTACATACGCTTTCAGGTTACAGACTCCGCTAACCCAGAAATAGTACCTCGGGTTAAGAACTTTGCTTCAGGATGAGAACAGAAATCATGCTCTGGCGGCGCAGCAGCAGCAGCAGGAGGAGGCCCCATTAGCTAAAGTGGTGCTTCAGGTTAAGAACAGTTTCAGGTTAAGAACGGACCTCTGGAACGAATTAAGTACTTAACTCGTGGTACCACTGTAATACTAAATAACTTGAGACAGTAACAACTCACAACTAGCTAACCAATCAGGAGCGACAGTTTTCAATCCTTCATTTACATACTGGTGACCCTGAGTGAGAACTGCCACTAATCTTAATACATAACAGGGGGCATTTATGCCGCCTTAAGGGGAAAAGAGCATGGGGCCCAATCATATCTAAAAAGCTCTTCTACCCTTAGCTCAGCTCATATATGGCCAGGCTGGGGGTGGGGTAGGGTTTGCAGTTCACAAGCAGGAATTGGAAATAACTGTGTCACACACCACCCCAATCTCTGTGCAGTGTGAGATTCCCGGGGTTCCCAGCATTTGTGTTTCCTTTTGGGGAAGACGAGACACAGACTGTGGTGTCTTTATGGTATATGGTTTGTTTATTACATATATACAACCTGAGCCTATGATGAAAGGGTTCACAGCATTATAACCCAAAAGAGTCTTGCTTCTTCCATAGCCATAACAATCAGCATTGGCTTGCTTTGCTCTCTAGGCTCTCTAACCTAGGCTTTATCTGCTGAGGGAGAGAGGGAGGGCCCCATCCATTTGCCTTCTCAAACCTAGTCCTTTGATCCTGTGTAATCTTAATGGCCCTTTCACAACGAAGCCTGACTTAATTAGCTTTTAACACATGTTGATTCCATAGGATTAAAAGTGTCTAACACACACCTTAATACACCTGGGATTGTCACCCATCTTCAGCACCCCAAACCTTAATTAAATTCTACCTACTGACCCCTGTGTTTTAGTGGTGCTCTGGTCCATGGGGTCACAAAGAGTCGGACACGACTAAACAACAACAACAAGCTCCCATGAATTCATAAACACTGGCATCTTCATTGGAACACCTCATTGCACGCCTGCTCCTGAACCTTCACAACACAGAGACACCCGAGGAATTTCCTGTTAAGACATTTCACAGACCTTCTCTCTCAGCTGAGCTGACAAAGAGAATTTAGGCTGTAAGGCCATAGCCTGTGCAGGACCAGTCCAGGAAGCACTGCCTCGTAAGGTTTATGTGTGTGTGACAGGTCCTTATTCCTGAAGCTTTCCCTGATCTAAACATGTGCATCATCCTTGCCTCTATGAAGACTAGCAAGATTTTGGAGTGTAATAGTACAGTAGACTCTGAGCTGGTGGTTAATACTTTGAGCAACACTAGTTCAGGGGTATTGTGAGAAATTAAAACAGTGGTTCTCAGACACACCCACACCCACTCTGTGTTGCCATCTTAATTTTACATGGCAGGCATTTCCAGACTTCCCTTTATTTTTCAGTTTCCTGGGAAGAGGATTTGACTGTTAAACCACTCTGAGATTTGTAGATCTGTGAAGGGAATAAGGGTCTCCGAACAACTCTCAAACTACAGTACCCAGAATTTCTTGGGGTGGGGAGCCATGACTGTTTAAAATGGTATGTTACTGTTTTATGCTTTTGAATTATGGTGCTGGAGGAGACTCTTGAGAGTCCCATGGACTGCAAGAAGATCAAACCTCTCCATTCTTAAGGAAATCAGCCCTGAGTGCTCACTGGAAGGACAGATCCTGAAGCTGAGGCTCCAATAATTTGGCCACCTCATGAGAAGAGAAGACTCCCTGGAAAAGACCCTGATGTTGGGAAAGATGGAGGGCACAAGGAGAAGGGGACGACAGAGGACGAGATGGTTGGACAGTGTTCTCGAAGCTACCAGCATGAGTTTGACCAAACTGTGGGAGACAGTGGAAGACAGAAGTGCCTGGTGTGCTCTGGTCCAGGGGGTCACGAAGAGTCGGACACGACTAAGCGACTAAACAACAACAACTGTTTTAAAGGCAGAGTGCAGATGGGGTCCTTATCAAACATCATTGCCATCTTACGGCACTCCAGTTTTTCCTGCATCTTCCTTCTGGGTTGCTTCCAGACTGTCGCTATTTTGGATTCAATCACACACCAGCAAATGGAGGTTGCACCGTTATAGTTTGTCTTTGCCAACATTGGCTTTTCGCGATAAGGGAACTCCTCTGACACAACGTCACGTAATGCCTCCTTTAAAACAAAGCAGAGTGAAAAGCCGAGCAAATCGAATCCCTCTGCAAACAGACTTGGACAACGGCTTCACAAAACAGGCCATCGGGAAAGCTGTCAGTGTTCCAGAGCAATACTGCTTGTGGGGCATGCTGGGAAATAAAAATGGCGGCTCCCAGAACCCCAGCTGCCTCGTGGGAACATTTGCCAACAGAATGCGTACTGTGCTGCATCAGACATCCAGGGCAGGGCCTGTGTGGCTTGCTGTAGCGGGGGCTTGACTCCTGGCTCCCATAGGAGGACACTGTGGGGAGAGGGGGATTCCGTTTTTCTGGCCCCTACGTGGTCCCCATCACTCACTATCGCTGATTAATGTTTCTCTCCCTAGTTTTTGCTGTACAAAACTCCAAAGTTCTGTCAAACCAAGCATCCTAGCTAGGCAAATATTTTCCTTGGCCATGTTGTCCCACAGCATCCTAGTTGGCTGAGAGCTGAGCAAGGGAGGTCATTGCTGCGAAAACTAGCCTCTGTTCTGGGATCCGTGGGCCTGGAGACTTCTCTGTTTGGTTGGGCAATGTGAGAAACTGGCTGGTTACTCTGCCCTGAGTTCCTATCATGAGCTCACCATTGCCAAACTGGTCCAAGCTGGAAACGGTCCTCAGCTTGAAGATTCACAGGGACTTTGTTTGTTAGACAGAGGCACGAGGCCAAAGCAAATAACATTGCCAAGGAGGCATCTTTGCTTTGTATATAATTTGGATTCCTGATGCAATCGCTCTTTGGCTTACAGTACACCTCGCTGGCATTTCCTGGAGGGTTCAATCCTGCCTCCAGGACCTCTGACACACATTCTCTTTCTAACCACCCCCCCCCCCACTCCCAAAGATCTCACCGGCAAAGAATTTGATGTATCACGATGGCCACACTTTTACAGTGTGGGGAAATGGGCATCTGAAAGGCACTGAAGCCAAAAATGATAGACAAACTAAGAATGACGTATACTCAGAGACAAAAGTACAAGGGAGAGATAGTCTCTTTTGGAAGCTATGCACACACATCTTAATTCCAAATAGAAAGAAGTGTGATTACATTTATGGAAGGGCCGCTTAGCACATGATCAGAAGCACTCTGTTCATTATTCTTAATATCCTGAGGGCCTGAGACTTGCCACCTGTTGGTGGGAGATACAGCTGAGCAACATCTGGAGAGTCAACGGTTTGCTACTGTTGCCTTAAGGCCTCACCTTCTCACCCTGATCTCAAGCAATGTATACAAGAATGCATATCACAGGGTAAAGTGTATATAAAGAGGCATACATGAGGTAAAATACAATACACAGATGTGTTATCTTAGGGGCAATTGCCTTGCAAAATGTGTGTATTTGGGGAAAGCGCGTACAAAGTTTATTAGGATAAATTCACACCAAACCGGTGCTGGATTTTCATGAGGACTAGCCCCAAAACTTTTGTGAAAATGGGGAGAACAGAACTTATGTAAAAGAGTGGAAAAAAATGAGAATCTGAAATTGACAGATTTCCCTTTTAACTTCCAACGACATCAAATGTTCCTTTCCTGTCCAATGCCATCTGGTTCTGTTTATGTCTCTGGTTCACACATGACTTCTTCTGTTTGGAGAAAGTGTTCCCCGGAAGTCCCTGCGTCAGGAGGCCTGAGGGTTTCAGCATCCGTTTACCATAAGTGCTTTGGGACGTGTTTTGTGTGCAGCAACGTAGCGTGGATGTCTCACCCCTCACAGGCTTCTAGGCATAAATATTTAGCAGCTGGGTGGGTGGGTGGGTGTGATGCCGTTGGACAGGGATGGCGTTTCCTCCCTCAAGTTAACACCGGGCCTAGAGGCTGAAGCAACAGAAGGAGATTATTCCATGGGAAAGGAAGGAATTAGTAAAGAGGCAGAATAGGGATTATGGTGGAGAGATGCACCTTGTCACTTGGGAAAGAGGACTGTGTACATACCGCACATTTCAAGCATGTGACAGAATCTTGGAAACTGTAGTTTTTTTTAAATAATTTTTATTAGTTTTCAATTACAATCCAATAATAGCCTCATTCTAACAATATCAATTTATAATACAATTATTAATACCAATAGTTCAAATACTGAATTATATAACTTAGATAAGGTGGCCCCCCCCACATGCTAGAATTGATGGCTTGATTATTTGCTTTATTTCTGCATTCCAAAATCTTATTAATTTCCATTACATCCCGGTCATAATAATAATCCCTTATACAAAAACTGCAATATTAATAACTTCTGTTTGTGTTGACACATTAAATGATTTACAAAAACTACAAGTGAGGAACTCAAACTATATCCTTGTTCTTCCTGTGTGTGGCAATTATTCTGTCTGTGGTTTTTCTTCGTGTCCTTGGACAGGAAACTGAAGTTTGTTGAGGGCGCTTGGAATTGCAGCTCTGCTAGGGGCAAAACACATTTCCCAGGATTCTTTGGGGGAAACCATGTGCTTTCAATCCATTGTGTGCAGCCAGTGGAAGAGAATGGGGAAAGATGAACCCAGGAATCCAGGCTTAGCGCTCCTCTACCCAAACCTAATAGCGCCCCCCCCCCCACTCCTTTGCCATACCTGACATTACTTAAGTGAAATTAAATGGAGCCATGGTGTTTGTCTGTCCATCCAAACTTGCCCTTGCCCCACTGCTGGGAAATGCAAAATTTACTGCTGAATCGGAACAAACGTCAATCAGGTTTTCTCCGGATTGATGTTTGTTCCTATTCATCTCTAAAGAGCAGGCTTTCTAAGGGAAAGCGGCTGGTCAAGGGCAAAAAAACCATTTGGACCTGGGCTTTCTAGGCATGGGAACAGGCACAAGTCTGCATGAGCCCTAAAAGACTAATAGGCTTATTGTTGAATGAATTGCAGAACAGGGGACCATTATAGGCGCCACCTCCTCCCGAGGGAGACCGTTCCACTGTCAAACAGCTCTTACCACCAGAAAGTTCTTCCTGATGCGTATCTGTAATTGCCTTTATTGTAACTTGAATCCATTGGTTTGGGTCCTACACTCTGGAGCAGAAAAAAACAAGTTTGTTCCCTCTTCCATGTGACAGCCCTTTAGATATTTGAAGATGGCTATCATATCTCCTCTCAGTCTCCTCTTTCCCAGTATAAACAAACACCGCTCCCTCAACTGTTCCTCATAGGGCTTGGTTTCCAGACCCTTGACCATCTTGGTAGCCCTCCTCTGCACACGTTCCAACTTGTCAATATCCTTCATAAATTGTGGCTCCCAGAACTGGATACAGTATTCCAGTTGTGGTCTGATCAAGGCAGATTAGAGTGATACTATTACTTCATTTGATTGGGACACTATACTTCTGTTGATGCAGCCTAGAATAGCATTAGCTTTTTTTCACTGCTGCATCACACTATTGACTCATGTACAGCTTGTGGTCTACTAAGACTCCTAGATCCTTTTCACATGTACTGTGGGCAAGCCAGGTCTCTCCCATCTTACATTTGTGCAGCTGGCTAAATGTCGTTGTTGGCATCCATCTGTCTCGGGAGACAATGGGGGAGCGTGCCTTTGGGGTTAAAGTCTGAGGCTGATACAGGAGTGTAGAACCTGACATTTGTCCCTTTTGAAATTCACTTGGTTAGTTTGGGTCCAGTTCTCCTATCTGCCTTCTGCAGCATTAGCTACCCCTCCCAGTTTGGTGCCATCCACAAACCACTCTGCTGCCACTCCCATCTGCCCTCCTGGCACTGCTGTTATGTATGGGGTGTGTGGACGTGTGTTTTGACAGCAGCTGATGCAACAGTCCTACAAGATTAGTCTTAATCATATTGCAAGTGGGAGAGACTTACCTAGAATGCTCCCTGCATTTTTTAAAAAAGGAGGACACCCTACAGGTAGAAACCTAGTATTCTGAGATCCAGACAGCTCCTGTCTCAGATCAGAGAGGAAGGAATGCTCCCAGACACCATTCCTTGATGTTCTCCTGAGCCATAAATTTTCCAGATCGGACCAGACATTCCTAAAAGAGGTGGCATATTCACGTAGTTAAAGTATTATGGCAACACAGACTATGTCACAAGAATGCCAGTCTTCCTGGCCTGGCTGGTAAGTTTATAATTCGGATAGATGGCTAAATGTCAGTGCAGTGTTTGGATACTGTCCTGAGTGGAAACATACCGCAGTCTTTGACGCGAGCCCCCCAACCGGCTGAAGTCATCAGGATGCCATGAAGACGAGATCAACCCATTTCTCTACCGTCAGTGAATAAAACAGAAACACCTTGTGAGCCAGAGGAAGCGTGATCTAATGCAGTTATCTTCAGCAGATCCAGGATCAAGACCCACTTTGGACTCCCAAGTGACAACACAGATTCCCTTCTCTGCCCATCAAGGAATTCCCTGCCCAGCCCAGCCCTGCTTCAAGTTGCAGGGAGAGGGGTGAGGATGGTGTGGTACCCTCACCTCCTGCAGCCATCGGACTCCTGCCTAACTTCCTGGGCCCCCTTTGCTCTGCCATGATGGCAACCCAGCTGCGCCACCACAGCTGACATTTCTGCATGCAAGTCCCCAGCAAACTGGAAAAGGAGCAGACTGGCAAACAAACAGCACCTATAGGAAAGTGAGGCATATGAATGGTCAGAAATACATCTCTTATGGGAAAAGGCTTGTGCCTTTCTCCTGCAACCTTGTGCCACACATGGGAATTGAGAAAACGAGCCTCTCATCAGAAGAACGTGTCTCAGACCCTTCAAGTGTCCTGATTTTCCAGGGACATCCCTGATTTAGAGAAGCCACCCCAGTTTCTGATTTCATCCCAGAATGTCCCGCTTTTCCCTGGGACGTCCCTATTTCATTGGAGAAATGTTGGGTGGTATGGAGTCCCAAGCCATCTGAAGGCAATCCTGTATAGGGAAGGCTTTTTTTAATGTTTAATGTTTTATTATGTTTTTATATACTGTATGTTGGAAGCTGCCCAGAGTGGCAGGGGCAACCCAGTAAGATGCGTAGGGTATAAATAGTAAAATTATCATTATGGAATGGAACGTCCCTATTTTCATGGAAGAAATTTCGGAGGGTATGTGTGTCCTGGCTCAGACTGGTGAGCCCTAGCTGAGGAACAACATGGTGGCAACAGCTTGGACTTTGGGTCCAGACCCATTGGTTGAAGACCTATGGTCTGGCGGTTAAGAAGAACCTGAGCTAAGTCCCACTCAATTCAATGGGGTTTGCTCACAGGTAAGAGGGTACAGGATTGCACCATGTTCTACTGAGGCTGCTCCCACCGTAGCCTGAAAATGACTTTCCACCAACCGCTTACCTTATAAGGAGACGGTGACATCATTTTCAGCTCATTGCCCTCTGACGTTTTTCTGTACTGCCCTCTTTTTTATTGGTTTCCTCGCCTTAATTCGTTCTGAAATAGCACCATTTCACAATGATGAAAAGAATGCAAGGGAAACGGTAATTCAAACCCCCCAAAGTGGGGAAAAGGAACTGACTAATTAGTGGAAATGTATAAGTAATTCCACAGCTATGCTGAACAGGAAGCAGTTATCGGTGAAGGTGCTAGCTGATATTTAACTTTCTAGAGACTGTGCTATACAGCTAATTACACATATATGCACACAAAGAGGCTTTCATTCTGCACATCCCAGCAACCAGGCTTGGAGACTGACTTTCACTCACACCAGTAGCCCCCCTTGCAAAGGTCCCCATTTAGAGATGGGGGATTAGGAAGGGAAGCCCCATGGGCTGCACATCTGGCTTAGGCCAAAGTCTCTCAGGCGTTCCTGACTTGCATATGCTAAGTGGCGTGGGTTTCTCATGGCGTTCAGGAACAGGAAGGCAATTTCCCATACTTTTGGGTGGAATTAGGAATTCTGCACATTGAGTTAAAGTGGGGAGTGGGGAGTTTGACCCCATACCCTCAGGGGAAGCAGTGAGAGAGGCTTCCTGGCCTTCTCCAGGGGGAGAACACCGTGAGCAAGTGACAGGGGACACTTGGATTGCGGCACATTCAACACCAAAGGAGATGACCACCAATGCTTTTTAACAAACCAGGGCAAAGTGGTACGGCACCTGTCCTTGGTTCAATCCCAGGTATCTCCAGGTAGGACTGGGAGAGAGCCCAGCTTGAAAACTTGGAGCATCGCTGCCAATCAGTGCAGACAATACTGAGCTACAGTATAAGGCAACTTCTAGGATGATGGAAGCAAAAGTTGAAACCAGGATACATTCCTTATTTCTTCTTTGTAGGCAGGAAATGGGGACATAGAGGGGAAGCTAGAGATTGTTTGAAACATGAGGTTTAACTACTGGTATGATTAGCGTCTGAAATATACTTGGAGTTGAGTGTGAATTTCATGCTCTTTATTCAGCTCATAGTAGCAATGAATGAATCTTTCCCCAAAACGTCTAGCTATATATACATTATTTACACAATGGGCCCCGTGTGATTGGCTAATTCTGGGCTGCTCCTGTAGGCCAATCAGGTTGCGGATTCACCTCCTCCAGAAGCCTGATTGGCTGCTCCTGCAGGCCAATCAGGTCATTGATTCACTTCCACCTGGAGCTGGATTGGGTGGCTCCTGTGGACCAATCAGACTGCTGCATTCTGGATTCTATTGTTCTAGGATTCCGCTCAGTACATAACCGCAGGACCCTCGACAACGTTGTTGCCATCTTATCTTATTGTACAGCAGTGTTTTCTGCATTGTCCTCCTGGGGCGCTTCCAGGCTGCTGCTATTTTGGGGCAGGGTTCCACCACAGACCTGCAAATTCAGGTTCCACAATTATATTTGATTTGGAGCCGTTGTGCAATGAACTCACTTTCCCCCAAAGATCAGACTGACATTTGGCAATAAGGAAAGTGACTGGAAAATGCACCGGTTTGACATAACGCCATCTAACCCTCCCTGCAAATCAATCAGAAATAATCAACAGATCAATTGAGAAGTGCCATTGGCTACATCTTTCCTGTTATTAAGGCTGCAATCTTACCCCCGTTTTCCTGGGAGTAAGCAGCCACATTGCAAGTAGTCAGAGTTAGGATTGTGCGGTAATTTATGTTTGTGTTAATTTTTCCTTTCCTTTCCAAAACAGCAGGTTTTTTTAAAGAAAGAAAGAAGAAAAAAGAATGAGACTGAAATAGTAATTAACGCACATGCATTCCCACATGGGAAAGAAGAACCGTCTAATTAAAGGGAAATGTATCAGTAATTCCCCAGCTGCACTGAATAGGGAGCAATTAAAGGCAGAAGCTGGAGGGTGATATAATTAAATTTAAACCTTGATAATGGAATTTAGGAAAGTTAATTAAAGGTTGTAGGGGACTTCGTCTGTATGGCACCTACTTCTGAGTAAGCGCTGTAGAAGAATCTTGCCCATGGGAATGGACATTACTTAATAATAGAGAACTATATTGTGTGAGATTAGAGATGAGCAGAAATCTGTCCTCCGTTCTGCTTCCCCAAGTTTCCTTCCTTTGCAAAAGAGGCTTCCATTTGCCCAACTCATTCTCAGGGGACTTCAGAATTTCTTGAGAATTCTTGTGGGTTCAAAGTTCCGAGTTGACTTTTTCATTGGGCATCGTGCCACTTCAACAGTCATGGCTCCACCGCAAAGAACCCTGGGTGTTAGGAGAACCTATTCACCGAACAGAGCTGCAATTCTGGTTGGCCTGTTCAGCTTGGTCACATGACCTGGGGAAAACAGAAATACAGCATTATTTTAGCATACCCCCCAATATCCTCCTGATCAAAATTGGGATGCTCAGCCCAAGCTCTTGCAGGAACCAGCTGACTCACACCAGAGTACTGGACCCCAAAAACGGGATGTTCTGGGATCCAATCAGAAGGTGGGAAGGCTTCTGTAATTCCGGGATCTCCCACCTAAAACAGGACGGTTGAGGGGTATGCTTTAAAGGGTTGTGTTCACTCTGCCAGGTTTAGACAGGATTTGGATCTGGTGTGACTTTATTCCAGCTTCCTTTATTCCAGCTTGTTTTATGCCAGCTTCTTGCGCATAGGACTGTTTCCGAAATCACCAAAAAGGGCGTTCAGTGGAACTGTGCCCCTTACTTGACTCTTGGATTTGTGTGTTGCTGTTTTTTGGTATGGTAATGCTGCACAACGAAGAATTAAAATTGAGAAATTAGGCACCTGGCTGTCCCATTAGAGAACAGGGTATTGGACTAGTTGGGCCATGGGCCTGACCCAGCGGAGCTCTTCTTATGCCCCATAGATAATTTCCCCCCACGTCCTGCATTCAACACAGACGACTCTTTTCATTTCACACCTTTGGGCAACTCTTCTTCATCGTTTACACTTAAACATAGTTAATTCCTGGGAAATGTGAAATATGCTTATAAATTCAGTCCTGGCACTTGTAATTGAGTTTCCATTACATTTGGCCTTCATATAACTCAGATGAATTCACCAGGAAATCTCCCCCAACCCAAGGAATTTCTATATTTTTGAAAGGTGCTCGCTGTAAGTAGAGCAATACATCTGAACTAAAAATATCCTTTCTTTATTTGGCGTGTACTGTACATTTCCGATGCTCGTGATTAAAAGACACTAAAAATAGGCACAGACTCGGTTAGACAGATATTTATGTTTGTTGTGCGGAGAATAAATAGTTGATTTTCCATTAAGCATCTCTGAGGACCCACACCTGGGATTTTTGGAAACGTGGCACAGCCCCTGCACGTGGGGGAAGCTGTCTGTGACTCTTGTTCTGAACTTCTTTATCCTATAGGTCAGCATTCCCCACAATAGGCCCTCCAGATGTGTTGGAGTACAACTCCCATGAGCCACAGCTCATCCATGGCCATGGATGATGGGTGTTATAGTCAAAAACATTTGTGAGAAGGCAGCAGGCTTGGGAAGGTTTCTGTTCCTCATGGAGAAAAGTTCTGACTTTTACATGTGGTTAAAGTTGTTCCCATTTTACAGCTGGGAACTGAGTCTTCGCTTCTGAGATGGCCAAGACCTAGCCCTGAATTCCATGTCACAGCAGACCCTTACTCAGAATGGGGTAGGGAGATGGGTGAATCTGTCAATTCAGTTTCTAATTTTCCCCAGTCCTAAGTCTGGTTCTCAACATCTCCACACAGGTTTGCAACTTGTTTTTAAAGCCTTTTTAGTGCTGATTTCTCCTAATATACAGTGGTACCTCGGGTTAAGAACTTAATTTGTTCCGGAGGTCTGTTCTTAACCTGAAACTGTTCTTAACCTGAAGCACCACTTTAGCTAATGGGGCCTCCCCTCCTGCTGCGCCGCTGCTGCACGATTTCTGTTCTCCTCCTGAAGCAAAGTTCTTAACCGGAGGAGGTACTATTTCTGGGTTAGCGGAGTCTGTAACCTGAAGCGTATGTAACCCGAGGTACCACTGTGCTGATATCCAGCAGGCTCTTCTTATGATCTGAGGGATAGCTCAGTCGGTAGAGCATGAGACTCTTGATCTCAGAGTCCTGGGTTTGAGACCCACATTAGGCAAAAGATTCCTGCATTGTAGGAGCTTGGACTAGATGACCCCCATGGTTCTTTCCACCTCTACAATTCTATGATTCATCACAACAACCCTGTGGGGAAGGTTGGACAGAGAGCACATCCTTCATGGCTCAGCAGAGATTTGAACCCAAATCACCTGAGTCCTAGTCAGTGCTTTTTTTCTTAAAAAATGTTTAGGGGTACTCTCATTTTCCTACTCATATTAAAATAGGTAAAGGGACCCCTGACCATTAGGTCCAGTTGTGGACAACTCTGGGGTTGCGGCACTCATCTCGCTTTATTGGCTGAGGGAGCCAGTGTACAGCTTCCGGGTCATGTGGCCAGCATGACTGAGCCACTGCTGGCGAACCAGAGCAGCGCACGGAAACGCCGTTTACCTTCCCGCCGGAGCGGTACCTATTTATCTACTTGCACTTTGACATGCTTTGGAACTGCTAGGTGGGCAGGAGCAGGGACCGAGCAACAGGAGCTCACCCCGTAGCGGGGATTCGAACCGCTGACCTTCTGATCGGCAAGCCCTAGGCTCTGTGGTTTAACCCACAGCGCCACCTGTGTTTTGGCCCTCAATGAGGCCAAACTTAGATTCACAAAATGTTTAGGGGTATGCCTTGTTAGGAGAAGACATGTTTTTCCTTTGACCTGATATACGCTAAATAAACTGCTGTAAATATGCTTTACACAGCCTCTCCCTGCCACTTTTGTTGTGCGTTTACTCTGCTGAGTTGCGTGCCCAGCTTCTGAAGCTCTGGGTCGCAGTTTCATGCTGCACCAAGGACTGGAGTTCGACCGGCATGTCGGCCGGAGGGCTGGAGCCAGCTGGGGGCTTGTCAATTGCCCCCGTTCCCTTGGAAGCATCCCAACATGCCTACCCCTGCGTCCCCGCAGAAAAAAAGCACTGGTCCTAGTCCAGCCCTCTAACCACTATGCAACATTGCCTAACCCACTCATCCCCACTACTTTGGGAATGCATGGAGGGAAGGTGGGAAGATTTGAATGAAACAAGTCAAGGGAGGAAAAGAGCCATCAGGTTTCCATACAGGAGTCCTGACTCCCACCATCTTTGCCAGAAACGCAAATATTTTATGGCCTTCAGCTGAGAAATGTCTGTGAGCTGCGGAAGTGGCTGAGTAGGTCAGCCTTCAACCCCAACCCAACCTCCCCTTCCTCCAAAAAGAAATCCCCAAATTACAACAGGAAATTTTGTAATTTCCCAAACAGGGAAAGTGTGTGTGTGTGTGTGTGTGTGTGTGTGTGTGTGTGTGTGTCATAGTCAGAAGTAGCAGGTGAACCTCATCCGGGTTTGCGGGGGCTGCTTTATGAAAGCTCACCAGAGCATCATGGAAATAGCACGTCCCTGTTGCTGGGATCCCTCCTCCTGATCTCAGCGCTTAGGTATAATTTCACAGGTGGCCAGCTTCCTCCAAAGTCCAGCTTCCTCTGCTTTTTTTTTCTTAGTAGGGGAAATCAACAGCACACTCCAGACCGGCGTTTTATTGCAGCTGCATTCCTTCATTGTATCCATGATGCAATAATAGTGCCTTGGTGGTGAATCTGATCTTCCGTTTGTTCTGCAATGCTTCCCGAACGCTGACGCATTGTCGCTGTCCGGAGGAGCTATAGCCCAACAAAACTGGGGCAAAAACAAACCACTTACGCTATGAAGAGATGTCAGGATTCAACGGGAAGTTACGGGACTCGCAGTGACTGGGAACAAAGCAGCGTGGCCAACCCAAGATGTTTTCAGGCGCAAACAGTATTAAAAGCAGAATCGCATGTGACTGCCCTGATAGCATCATGAACGCGAATCATTATGAACGGGTGATAGAAAGAGGGGACCTTTCCTGGCCAAACAGGACCAGCCCAAGCCTGAAGCAAAGGGCATGATAGCTCTGCTCCCATTTCCTCTACAGACGTTATCCAGGCTGGCAGCTGAATCTTACTGACTTCAGCACCAGTGATGGCACACAGAGCTGTGTCTTTCAACAGGACTGGGGTAGGGAATTGAGCAGCAACAACCTGGCAGACTGCCCCAAACACAGCCACAGCTTCTGCCGCTTAAGGCAGCTGATTCGCTGTACCTAACAGTAGGGCAGCCTGACATTTCTGACCATCTCAGAGAATTCTGTCAGAAACCGGAACAGAAATTGCCACAATTTGCCTGTGTGTTTGAGGTCAGGAACGGAAGCCATGCAAGCGAAGAAGAGCAGTACTCACTTTTATTATTTTTTGGTCTTCAGTGTTTCATAAACCATCACATTATTTTTTTCTGCTTCGTTGTTATTGCCTTAATTTCTGATAGTGGGACAAGTTACATAGGTTTTAGCAGAAACCAAACTGTAGCGGAACGGAAACAGTGCTGCTTGTGACAGAAATCGCCATCTCCCAAAATCCTTGTGTTGCTCATAAGATATCTCATCTACCTTTCTCCATAAGATCCCAGGGTGGGTAACATCAAATACAGTTATATTACTGCTAACATTTATACCACAGTCCTTCAGACATCCCTTTCCAATAAAGAAATCTTGATGTGCAGGATATGGCCTTGATCCCAGCTCTAGACATACAATAGGCCAATAACACATGACAGCATTAATGTAAAGGCAAGATGACATTTGTGAATCTGCGATTTGAATACAAGGAAATGTTACATGCAAATATATACAGTATTTATGGATGGTCTAAAGTCAACAGGACATGAATAGCGGCAACTTAATGGGAGGGTTGTAAAAACTGATTCAAGTTAATGATTTATTTAAGTTTAAAGATTTATTTTTGGCATTTGTATAAATGGCAAACGGAAGGCACTGTCTGCGAAGAGGCACTCTCCCACGAGAGGAAAAGCCTCTCAAGGACGTACCGGTACCCAGGGGTTGGCTAAGCTGGCCTCCGCCAAGGGCACAGGCCCAGGGTGTGGGTGTGCAAAATTGTGCCTCTTCACTCTGGCTTGGAGTGGCTAGGAGTCCACCCCCCATCTGCGCACCCCCTGGGCTCCTCCTCCACTGTTTTGGGCAGCCAGCGGACACGGGGCACTGATACAGCTCCTTGCCACGGGTGCAAATGAGCCTAGGTATGCCTCTGAAGCCTCTTCAAGATGGGACCTATCTGATGTATAGTATAGTATAGTATAGTATAGTATAGTATAGTATAGTATAGTATAGTATAGTATAAGCTATGGTTTTCCCAGTAGTGACGTATGGAAGTGAGAGCTGGACCATAAAGAAAGCTGATCGCTGAAGAATTGATGCTTTTGAATTATGGTGCTGGAGGAGACTCTTGAGAGTCCCATGGACTGCAAGAAGATCAAACCTATCCATTCTTAAGGAAATCAGCCCTGAGTGCTCACTGGAAGGACAGATTGTGAAGCTGGGGCTCCAATACTTTGGCCACCTCATGAGAAGAGCAGACTCTCTGTAAAAGACCCTGATGTTGGGAAAGATGGAGGGCACAAGGAGAAGGGGACAACAGAGGACAAGATGGTTGGATGGTGTTCTCGAAGCTACCAGCATGAGTTTGACCAAACTGCGGGAGGCAGTGAAGGACAGGAGTGCCTGGCATGCTCTGGTCCATGGGGTCACGAAGAGTCAGACACGACTAAACGACTAAACAACAACAAAACCTGATGCTAAAGAGGCTAGATTTTGTTGATTTTGGTGGCATGTGGCAATGTCCATAAAGTTAAAGGTAAAGGGACCCCTGACCATTAGGTCCAGTCGTGACCGACTCTGGGGTTGCGGTGCTCATCTCGCTTTATTGGCCAAGGGAGCCGGTGTACAGCTTCCAGGTCATGTGGCCAGCATGACTAAACCGCTGCTGGCAAGCCAGAGCAGCGCATGGAAACGCTGTTTACCTTCCCGCCGGAGCGGTACCTATTTACCTACTTGCACTTTGACGTGCTTTCAAACTGCTAGGTGGGCAGGAGCTCACCCCGCCGTGGGGATTCGAACCGCCGACCTTCTGATCGGCAAGTCCCAGGCTCTGTGGTTTAACCCACAGATATAATTCCCACCTTCTGAAACTAGGTGCAGGCTTGGATTGAAGGTGGGGCAAGAAGGGGTATGTGCAATGGGTGGGCCTGCGACACACTTTTCCCTTCTCTCTCCCATGCCACGCTCCTCCTTTCCTCTGCCTGATCCCCAAGCAGTACCTTCACACTCTTGGCTAGTTGACTTTAACAATAGAGGGATAGTTCAGCTGGTTAGAGCGTAGCGCCGATAACACCAAGGTTGCAAGTTCGATTCCCGGATGGGACAGCTGCATATTCTGGCATTGCAGGGGGTTAGACTAGATAATGCTCAGGGTCCCTTCCAACTCTACCATTCTTTGATTTCTATGATTAATAGAATTAACACCAAATGATCCCCGCTGTTGCACTTCCAACATCAGGTTCGTGCAGGAGCTCAGTGTGTGGGGAACGTCGTGGTCTCAGGTGTGGGTGTTCAGAATGACAAATAGATGCACAGCCAGACCAGCTCTGGTGCGTTGCTGGACGGTTGTCAGGTTGTTGAGGCTTTCGCACTCGTTTCCATCGCTTTCCCCCTTCCCACCGCACAACGTGCCTTTCTCTAACTCCTGTATTCCCCAAAGTTACATCACTCTTTCCTGTCGGCGGCATGAAAGCAGCTGTGGAATGATAATATTTAGACTTTGGCATCCTCGTGACCCCACGTTAGGGGCAGCGGTGATAGGCATCCCGTGACTCATACGCAGACCTAGAGAGTGTGGGGAAGCAGGAGCGGGCAGGATTGGGGAGGGAGGAGGATGTGGGCAGAGTGAACGCCAAGGGGAAGGGCATCTACCTCTGCTGTGGTATATATACACCTCTGTTCCTGCTGGACAGGAGCAAACCTGGAGTGAGGCAGCTGAAGCAAGAAAAGAGAGAGTTATTCGCCTCTTTCCCTTATTTCGAGGTGGTTTGGGTTTTTCTTCCTTCCTTTCTAAAATAAGCAAACCCCAGCAACCATTGAACAGTTTTCAGAGGACTGCATTCCCTTTTGGACTCAGGACCACCTGGGCTCAACACCATTTCCCGGGTGAGACCGAGTTGCGAGTCCTAGTAAGTTGAAGCCAGGACTCTCGGGGTCTTTCAAGAAAGAATTAAGGCAACCGCTAAAGGCTGAGGACTAGAATCTTGCTCTCAGTTTCTTTCTGCCCCTGTCTTTGGCACCCTGACTCTCTTGTCTTGGGCTGGGCCTTCTTCAGCCATGCTGGCCATTTCTGTAGCCCTCCACCATCTTCTCGTCTGCCTGATTTTCTGGGCTGCCTTGCTGCTCCCCATGGCTCCTGCTTTCCCCCTACCAAATTCCAGCCCCCTCTTACAGTTCGATGGGCAGGTGCGGCTTCGCCACCTGTACACGGCGGACGACCAGACACAACTCCACTTGGAGATCATGCCAGATGGCGCAGTGCGTGGCTCCAGATACCAGAACATATACAGTAAGTATTTGGGGAAATCCTTCACGTTCTTTCAAGTGGCATGAGGCAGATAGATGATAGATCCAGCGGTTCTCAACCTGTGGGTCCCCAGATGTTGTTGGACTACAACTCCCATCATCCCTGAGCTCTGGCCTTGCTAGCTAGGAGTGATGGGAGTTGTAGTTCAACAACATCTGGGGACCAAAAGCTTGAGAAAGGCATTAGACAGACAGACAGACAGACGATATAGAGAGATAGATATAGAGAGATAGATAGCATCTCTCACTCCAGTTAATGTAGTTGGAGGTCTATAAGGGGCTGGCTGGGCAGGACTCCTCATGTTCTGGGGATGGAATGGGGTGCAAGAAGCCAAAATAATTTTATGGAAGAGGGTAGTTCAGCAGATGCAGAGTTTGGCACTCTTCTGAGATGAGCAGCACCTTCTGAAATTTCCCTCTTCTGTACAACAAATGAATGCTACTTTAGGTGCCTCCAGACTGTCACTGTTTTGTGGGAAGGACTCAAGCATATATTGGCATTTTAGGTTCGCACAGTTAAAGTGCTCTCTCGTCCTGGCACAACAAATCCACTTGAAAAGAAGGATCAGGCTTTTTGCAGTTAGGAAAGTGATGGGGGAACGGATTGAAAAGGACAGGATGAACAAATGATTAATGGGAAGACATGTGAACACCCCATAAAGTCAATCAGGATGAATGCTCATTGTTGTAAAACTAGAATCAATAAAGGCCAGATGAAACCTAACACTATGTTTTGTGCAAATAAATCAGGACAAATGCTCAAAACAGGTCATACTTGGAGGGGCCTCTTGTTCTCCTTTGTACGTGGGCTCAATGCATATTTGAGAGGGGAAAGAGTGGATCAGAGATTAAAAAAATTACATGAATGTTCTTTGACTTTGAATCTGGTCCCCATACAGACATTGCAGGCCAGGGTTACTGGTGGATTGGAATAGTCTGAATGGGTAGAATAAAAGGTCCAGGACTCCTGGGTTCTCATCCTTCACCACCTGTTCTCTGCTTGGTCCCCCCCCCCAGGTTTGATGGAGATCAAAGCAGTCAAGCCAGGAATCATTCGCATGCAGGCCATGAAGACCTCAAGATTTCTCTGTATGAAGCCCAATGGACGCCTCTATGGCTCGGTGAGTTAAGATGCCTGAATGTGTTTGGGGAGAGGCAGTTCAGAGTGTGAGTTCAGAGGAGGTTGCGTGTGGGACAATCCTGCTCTAGACTCATTCACAAAATGCTTTCCCGTATGACCAGGATATAAACGATTGAAGTCAATAAACAAATGATAAAATATATGAAATTCTGAGATTATGCTCAGGCAGTAGAGCATGAGACTCTTAAACTCAGGGTCGTGGGTTGAGCCCCACGTTGGGCAAAAGATTCCCACATTGCCAGGGGGTTAGACTAGATGAGTCTCGTGATCTCTTCCAACTCTGCCATTCTATGCCGTGTGGCAAATTAAAATAGACCCTTTGGCAAGGGGAGGGAACTAAAACCTTTGGCTGGAAGGTCAACCTGTTGTGGTGGAATTCCATTCCATTCCTGCCCTGCTTCCCACCTGTTCTTGATCGCATGCAGATCCTGACCTCGTGACTAGGGCTGGTCTGCAAGGCATAGGATCAGCTCAGTTTGGGGCTGGGATGCAGCCACTGTAGAATCAACCTGCGGCTGCTGGGTGCAGATTGCGTGGCTATCTTGTGTGCTGCAATGCATCTAGGAAAGAATGAACTCTCTTGATCTCTCCATCTGCAAATAACCAGGGACCTCAGGATTGATTTTCTGGGTGTCTGGAAAAAATCCAGTGGGCAGAAACTGGATGAGGCAACTTCCATCATTCGTAAACAATTAGGAAAGGGGATAGAAATTTGATTCAGTTCACGTTTTAAAGGTAAATCTATCAAATTCAGACTTTTCAGAACAATGTGAAAACTGAAAAACACTGCTACCCTTTGAAATTCATACTTATCTGATTTCTGTGGTGCAGTTATTCCCCATCCCTAAATTCCCTAAACAGTACAGTGGTACCTCAGGTTAGAGACGCTTCAGGTTACAGACTCCACTAACCCAAAAATAGCACTTTGGGTTAAGAACTTTGCTTCAGGATGAGAACAGAAATCGTGCTGTGGCGGCAGCGGGAGGCCCTATTAGCTAAAGTGGTACCTCAGGTTAAGAACAGTTTCAGGTTAAGAACGGACCTCCAGAATGAATTAAGTTCTTAACCCGAGGTACCACTGTAAAACCTGTTAACCAGGGGAACAGTCTGCCTCCAGAGAAAGTTGTATGCTATCCTTCACTGGAGGCATTTAAGTAAAGGCTGGATTGTCCTCTTCTAGGATACTTCAGTTGCCTCCATAGTGATTGGGTGGTGAAAACTGTGGCTGAACAGCAACTCCCATCAGCTCCAGCTAGCTTGATCCATGGCTAGGGATGATGGGAAATGTAGTTCAGCAACATCTGGATGGCCAAAGTTTTCCCCACTCATGATATGGTGGATGTTAAATTTCGCACAATTATACGACTGCATAAAACCTCATGTCTTTCCCTCCCCTCCCCCAATAGTTATCGTATTCTGAGGAGGCCTGCAACTTCCACGAGAAGGTTCTCCGCGACGGCTACAACCTCTACTACTCTGAAAGCTACAATATCCCCGTCAGCCTCAGCTCAATGGGGAACCTGCCTCGGAGTCACCAGCTGCCTCCGTTCTCCCAGTTCTTGCCCTTAGTCAACAAGATCCCCCTTGAACCCGTGTTCGTGGACTACGACTTCTACGAGCAGGAACTGAACGTTGAATCGTCCGATCCCCTCAGCATGATGGGCCACAACCCTGGCATCATCAGCCCGAGTTACGTCTTCAAATAACCCGGGACATCCGGTTCCTTGGACACTTTCTTGGACAAGTGGGGTCTCTTGCCGTGTAATTACAATGATGGAACAATTCGACGTTTGGGAGAAACGGAGCAGAAGGAAAGCTTAGCAGATGGCGCTTGGCACCCAGACTCAAATGAGGGACCTTGCAGTACACTGTGGACTCCCGCAACCCAAAGTTGCATCCCACTCATGCGCAAATGATGCGCTGCAGGCACATAAGGAAAACCCAGCAACAACAGAGGCGAAATCCTTGTTTCGTCAGACTAAGATTGCTTGCATTTTCAACCTGTTACCAGCTTTTGGGGGTGGGTTATTTCTATTTTTATTATCTATTTAAGTAACTTATTTATTGAATGTCAGCTTAATTTATTGAAGGAGGGAAGGGTTGGGAAGCAGAGAAGAGTGGCATAATGAGACAGCTTTGTCCCTGGCAAGTAACTTATATATTGTTATTTATTTAGAAATATATATATTCTTATTTGCATATTTATTTTCACTTTCTGGAGAAGGAATGACCGTTAGCTTTTAAGGCAGTAGCGTAGACATGCTCAGGACAATCTTGTGCCTTATAGCTCTTTGCTGCTTACTCTGTTCCGCCGCTTCCTTTTTAAGGAACGCCCGCAAAGGAGCAGAGTAGAGGAGAAATGAGGTCAATGCCCACCAGGAGCTCTGTAGATCAGGACAGGGCACAGCAGATAATCATTTGATTCTGAGCATTATCTTGCATTCTCTCTGGAGCTGCTGGTTCCTGTGCAAATATCAAGGACCTGCAGTGTGCGGCTGTTTCCCCCAGCAGAAATGTAAGAAGCTACTGGTAGCTTGGCCAGATATTAAAGAGATGGGTTTAGAGTGGCTTCCTCATTTATGTTCCTTTACAGGCATGGGCAGTTCCTTCCTCTTGCCAGCACCACCAAACAGGCTTATTTCAATGTAGGGTGGGTTTAGGTAAAGGATCAGGTCACGCCGGCTGTTATTTATTTATTTATTTATTTAAACAAACTTTTCTAACCGCGATTTGCATTTGAAATGTTGACACTTCGCCGTACTTTTCCAACAAGAACGCTTCGCGGCAGAACGTGCCCGTTCCCTTTTGCGGCACTGCGAAGGGACGTTGATTATGTCAGTGGTTTGCGATATTTTCTTCCCTTGTTACCCGTTTCCCTGCATCCTGATACTGAACTGTGTCAAAATGTAACAGTGACCAAAGTGTGATGAGCTATGAACGAATAAAGCATTCCATTTTTTAAAAACCCTGAGTATTTGGTGGTAAATATATACGATCTCAAACCGTCTAAGAAATGCCATTAAAAACTAGGCAGGGCCGGCGCCTGGTGGGCTTCTTGGGGGGAGGCTATTCCATAGTTGTGGTGCCACCACAAAGCAAGCCGTGTCGGAAAACACTCATGAATCCTCATTCATCAGCAGGCGAACAGCAGAGCCTCGTAATCTGATCTTAAAAGAATAGGGTAGTGCATGTAGTGGGAGCCAGACCCTCGAAATGTCCCTATTTTCCAGGGGCAGCCCCAGATTTACAGAAGTCATCCCTGTTCCCAGTTTGATGCCGTGCTTTTACTTAGGACGTCCCTATTTTCATCAGAGAAATGTTGGCGGGTATGGAGTTATGTGACCCCCCTGAGCCAAGGATAACTATACAGTGGTACCTCGGGTTAAGTACTTAATTCATTCCGGAGGTCCGTTCTTAACCTGAAACTGTTCTTAACCTGAAGCACCACTTTAGCTAATGGGGCCTCCCGCTGCCATTGCTCCGCTGGAGCACAATTTCTGTTCTCCTCCTGAAGCAAAGTTCTTAACCCGAGGTACTATTTCTGGGTTAGCGGAGTCTGTAACCTGAAGCGTGTGTAACCTGAAGCGTATGTAACCCAAGGTACCAATGTACAACCTTTAGAAGATATGCAAAGGCAGCCCTGTATAGGGAAGGTTTTTTTAAAAATGTTTAATTCTTTAATATGATTTCACATATGTTGGAAGCTGCCCAGAGTGGCTGGGGCAACTTAGTCAGATGGGGAGGGTATACATGATAATAAAATAAATATAATATTGAATAGGACATCCCTATTTTCACCGGAGAAATGTTGGAGGGTGTGGTGGGAGCAGGTAAATTACTAACCAGGCCCAGACCATTTATAATAATAATAATAATAATTTATTATTTATACCCCGCCCATCTGGCTGGGTCCCCCCAGCCACTCTGAGCGGCTTCCAACAAAACACTAAAATACAATAACCTATTTAAACATTAAAAGCTTCCCTAAACAGGGCTGCCTTCAGATGTCTTCTAAAAGTCTGGCAGTTGTTTTTCTCTTTGACATCTGGTGGGAGGGCGTTCCACAGGGCGGGTGCCACTACCAAGAAGGCCCTCTGCCTGGTTCCCTGTAACTTGGCTTCTCGCAGCGAGGGAACCGCCAGAAGGCCCTCGGTGCTGGACCTCAGTGTCCAGGCGGAACGATGGGGGTGGAGATGCTCCTTCAGGTATACTGGACCGAGGCATTATTTGGAATGAGAAGTAAATGGAGAGGCAGTTCAGTGGAGCAAGAATAGGTCTCTGTGGCCCATGAAGAAGTAAGGCAGAGAGTTATAAGGCTAGAATGCCAGCCTGAGCTTTCAGTAAGCATTGAGAGCTGCCATCAGCCACTGATTCTGAATGGGAGGAGTGGCATTGTTCCATTAAGGTGGGGGAACCCATTTCATCCCAAGGGCCACATGCCCTTATAGGCAACCTTCTGGGGGCCACAGGCCACAGAGATGGGCAGAGCCAAAGTTCAAAGGCACATTCCAGCACTCGAGGAGGGTGAGAAGCAGGACTGGCGGACAGTGTGGCTGGGAAGGTTGTATAGCTGGGAAGAGAACCAAGGTCTGGCGACAGAGGTCTGGAGAGTCTCCATTGGCTCCCAGTTCTGAGTTTCTCCAGGCCTGCTCTAGTCCTTGCCATCTCTGGGATAGGGACCCTTAACGGCTGTGTAGAAGAGGGAGTTCTAGCTGGTGGAGTTTGTCCTACTCTATGGTGAAAACTCTCCCTTCTTTGCATTCAGAGTTGTTGCAAAAAACAAGTTAATGTTGGACCGGCAGGGCCAATAAAGGCTCTCTTTGCTACCTCTTTTGGTTCACTTGCAAGACAGTCGCTGGCCAGAATTCAACACAGACGTGAAACCCATTTATTTCAAATGGCCTCAGGTGAGACACGGCCTTTCTCAAAGCAACTGCAAATGCTAACCAGGCCAGCAAAAGAGAAACACACTTCTGCCATTTGCGTGATCACTCATCCTTGGTGGAGAGGAAGTCAGGAGGAGACCCCTGAGCTTGCTGGAGGCTGTGGGGTCCTCCTTCAGTCTCTGATGAACATCGCTTTTAAATTACAGGAAAACACATGCACACTAACACCAGCTATGCATGCACCATTACATGCACAAAATCAGCTATTTGCTTGCCTCCCATCTGTTCCCTACTATCAGTTTGGGTGTATGTGCACAGACAGTTTAAAAGGGATCATTTTTATGGTGGATGTTACAGTCCTGATTCTCCCAAAAGTAAATTTTATAATATATATATAAAATGAAGCAAGCTGGAGAACAAGCCTCTACAGTGCATTTTTCTACTTTTTGCTACAGAAATTCACACCACAGGGAACATTAATGCAGTCGGGAGTGTGGGTCTTCTTGCGGAGATGCAAGACCGCAGGCATCAACAACATCTAAAGATCGGGGGAAAACACACAGCACCCATCTGAAAAAGAAGAGAGAGAAAATTCAGAGGACTTGTAATTATGTAATTTTTTTTCATGTTGTAAGCTGCCTTGAGCACGGTTTTAACTATGAAAAGGTGGCATACAAATAAAAATTTGTACTTATGTATATTTAACTTAGAAAACATGTCTATTTTATAATTTTTTAATTAAATTTTCTGTTTTACAATTTAGAATACTCATTTAAACTCATTTAGAATACTCCTTAAAATATCAATGACTTCCCTTCTTCTCTTTCCATGGTTCATTTGCGTATCGTAAATCCCTGCATCTTTTACAAAAACTAAACCATTCAGTATTCCATTATTGCATCCATCAAAACTTATTTACACTGTTGAATTTATCTTAATGCTGCCAACATTTTCAAGTGTACACAGTTCCCCCCACCTTATATTCAATAAATGCTTTCCAATCTTCCCTAAACGTATGTTTTTCTTGTTCTCTTATTCTATATGTTAAGTCTGGAAACTTACGAAACATGTGGTCTTTTCCTGTGCTGGGGAAAGAGGGAAGCTTTGGAAAGAACCTTTTTAAGGCGACATTTTTTAACTCACTTGAAAGGGAATATTTTAAAAGTCTAACAGCCTATATGTCCACACTTTACTTTACTGCATATTTTAAAGCACAGCTGGGGTTCTCTCACCAGAGTACTTGCCACAAACTTGGGTCGTGACATCCAGGAGTTCTCATTTTTCCTTGAACCAGCACAATCATAGTTGAGTGGGAGCTCTTGTGGAACAAACCCAACTCCCACCCCCACCCCCCCAAAGATGAGGCAAGTGCCATGAAAATGTACAGGAAACTACGAGGTAGCTCTTGCGTTGATGCAATATCATGTAACCTACCAGCAAACAAATCCGCGTGAATGCTCATTAAATGCATCATCTGATTTCCCTGCAAAGTTATGAGACTGACTGCTGAATAAACAGATCAGCTCGAAGCACTAACTCCCTTTCTTGGTGGGATTGCTCATGATTCCTTGATCCTCTGCTTTTTGGCCTTGCCTATTGTAATGATTTTTGAATTATGGTGCTGGAGGAGACTCTTGAGACTCCCATGGACTTCAAGAAGATCAGACCTATCAATTCTTAAGGAAATCAGCCCTGAGTGCTCACTGGAAGGACAGATCCTGAAGCTGAGGCTCCAATACTTTGGCCATCTCATGAGAAGACTCCCTGGAAAAGACCCTGATGTTGGGAAAGATAGAGGGCACAAGGAGAAGGGGACGACAGAGGACGAAAGGTTGGACGGTGTTCTTGAAGCTACCAGCATGAGTTTGACCAAACTGTGGGAGGCAGTGGAAGACAGAAGTGCCTGGCATGCTCTGGTCCATGGGGTCACGAAGAGTCAGACACGACTAAACGACTAAACAACAACATTGTAATGATGTTTTGAAGATAGCTACCTACTGGCTGGCAAGTACAAAATGCAAGTTTCAGAAGTTGGAATTAGAGAACAATATGGGAGAAAGACTGTTTTTTGAGCTTGAATGAACAGTGTGGATTTACAATGGTTACATTGAACCATTATTATTATTATTATTTTGCATATCATGCTTTTCCTCTACAGACAGAACCTATATGCTGTAGGCGTGGAACACACACCAACATTTGGTGGCAAGAGAACCTAAAGGAGCTGGAAACCATTGCAGCACAGCCAGAGTCTAAATGGAGACAGCCCCGTATGTTTAAAGTTATTCATCACTTGTAAAATTCCCGTCTTGCGGAACTACGCATGGTTGCTTCCGTGCAAGCCTTGAAGGCTCATTTATCCCCAAAGTGTTTATGCTACTTGATTCCTGAGTCTCTGGGTTTCCTGTTATTTAGTCACGGGGTCATTGCTCAAAATGGCCTGGATCTTCTCTCATTTCTGTACACCACCTTACGAAGGCTATGCCCGAAAAGGGCAGCACATAAGCCCTTTAAATATTTAAATAAATGTGCCTATTCAGATATACTCATTAGCAAGACCCACTTGGATCTCAGACTCATAGAAATGTTAGAGCTGGAAGGGACCCGAGGGTCATCTAGTCCAACCCCCTGCAATGCAGGAATCTCAGCTAAAGCATCCATGACAGATGGCAATCCAACCTTTGCTTAAAAAACCTCCAAGGAAAGGAGCCTGCTCCACTGCTGAACAGCCCTTACTGTCAGGAAATTCGTCCTGGTGTTTAGTCGGAACCTCTTTTCTCGTAAGTTGAATCGGTTGGTTTGTGTCCTAGCCTCCGGAGCAGGAGAAAACAAGCTTATTCCATGTGACAGCCCTATATATACCGTATTTTTTGCTCTATAAGACTCACTTTTTCCCTCCTAAAAAGTAAGGGGAAATGTGTGTGCGTCTTATGGAGTGAATGCAGGCTGCGCAGCTATCCCAGAAGCCAGAACAGCAAGAGGGATCACTGCGCAGTGAAAGCAGCAATCCCTCTTGCTGTTCTGACTTCTGAGATTCAGAATATTTTTTTTTCTTGTTTTCCTCATCCAAAAACTAGGTGCGTCTTGTGGTCTGGTGCATCTTATAGAGCGAAAAATATGGTAATTGAAGGTGGCTATCATATCCCCTCTCAGTCTCCTCTTTCCCAGGCTAAACATCCCCAGCTCCCTCAACCATTCCTCATAAGGCTTGGTTTCCAGATCCTTTTGTCATCTTGGCTGCCTGCCTCTGCACATGCTCCAGCTTGTCAATATCCTTCAATGAAGTTCAGTGAGGCTTACTCCCAGGACTGCAGCCTTGATGGTATTATAGTTCTTAGTGAACCATTGATAGAATGCCTGCATGCTTTCTTCTTCCCAAGCTGGATGCTCTAGAGACCAAACTTTTTTTAAAAAATGAAAGCTGGACTTTGAGGGAGGAAGCCCCACAGAATATCCCCTCCTCTGGCTGCAGCCCTCCACAGCAACGCTGTCCCTTGTGATTGTAGCCCAATGCATAGCACATGTGTTTGTGTGTCCCATACCATCTCCCTTACCTCACACTCTGCTCAAGCTTGTCCTGCGGTGGTCTCAAATTTCTTCTTGCGCCCTTCCATGCCGCTCAAAGCGTCAATGTTTTTCCGCCAGTCCCCGACCTCCCGATTCTCCTGCAGGAGGACAAATAGGGTCGATTGAGAGAGCCAATCCTCCTCCAATAGGTGGGCCAATGTGTAATAGGCGGAGCCAAAACCAATGACAGGCGGAGCCAAATACGTCTAGTCCCTCCTCCTTCTCCCTGCTGAGTTCTACAAGGGCGGCACTGAGAATGAGCAGCAGGAGGAAGCTGGCAAACAGAGCCACCCTCTGGGTTCATTTCAAGTAAGAAGGCAGGACAGGTGGGGACGGGCCAAGGCAGAACGGAGGTTGGTGGGGCAGTGGGCTAAGTTGCTCCCATAACGCTATTTGAAGGTAGCAAAGTGGTGTGCCTTCCCTTCCAGAACCTCCTCCTGTAACACCATAATCTAAAATTATCAAAGCGCACGACTGCGTGCATGGAATATTCTCTGTGCTACAGTGACAGGAACGGAAGGAAAGAAAAATGCAGAGGAGGAGGAGGAGGAGGAGGAATCTGGCAAGGTGGTGAGAATAATTAGAGATGAACTGTTGACAGACAATGCAGGTTTGTGAAAATTTATGTCCATCCATGCCGACTGCTGTAACTATCCATGGTACTTACCGTAGCTGGTAGTCCCAGCAGTGTGGCCTGAAAGCACATGATACAGTCACGTGGGTCTCGCTGAGTGCGTGTGCTATGCCTTTAAAGTACATTCAAAGCACATTTCCACCCTCAAAGAATTCTGGGCAGTATAGCTTGTTAAGGGGTTGCTGGGAATTTTAACGCTTTGAGGGGTAAATGACAGTGCTCAGATTTTTTTTGCAGGGAGAAAATTTGTCCTGAATGTGCTTTAAAGGTACAGTATAGTGTCCACGTGAGACCTCCAAGGATACCACCTTGAGCATCATTATGAAATGTTATGAAATCCTTATTTACATATATATAGGTAAAGGTAAAGGTACCCCTGACCATTAGGTCCAGTCGCGGACGACTCTGCGGTTGCAGCGCTCATCTTGCTCTATAGACAGAGGGAGCCGGTGTTTGTCTGCAGTTTTTCCAGGTCATGTGGCCAGCATGACTAAGCTGCTTTTGGTGAACCAGAGCAGCGCATGGAAACGCCGTTTACCTTCCTGCCGGAGCGGTACCTATTTATCTACTTGCACTTTGACGTGCTTTCAAACTGCTAGGTTGGCAGGAGCTGGGACCAAGCCACGGGAGTTCACCCCGTCGCGGGGATTCGAACCGCCAACCTTCCGATCAGCAAGCCCTACGCTCAGTGGTTTAGACCACAGCGCCACCCTATTTACACACACACACACATATAAATATATATATGTAAATACATCTAAGACTGCAAAGAAGAGACCAAATTCTAACTCTCTGTTTGCGGAAGTCAAATCCTAATAACTTCCCCAGCAACCATTATTTAACAAAATATTTCAAAATCCATGCAAGGTCTGAACAGCCAGCAACATAGGGTCTCGGTCTCTTTTCTCCTCTCATTACCACAATCAGACGCAAAGGAGGGAAGGAATCCTTTTTTTAAAAAATAGAACTATATAGAAGAATATTTTTTGGAAGATGCAGCTGCTTGTCATGCAAGAGTGAGGAAAGCTATTCCTGCCAAAACCTCTCTGTCTCCCTCCCTCTCTCACCCACACCCACCCACCACTAGTTGCTGTCAGGGGTGGATTTAGGGCTGTGTGAGCAGTCTGCATGCACTGGGCACTGAGCCAAGGGGGTACAGGTTGCAAAGCCCAGTAGGCGAGGTGCTGGCCTTTGGGAAGGAGGCAGAAGGCCCTGGCAGCATCCTAGAGTCCTCCCTGCTGCTTCCCGAAGCCTAGTTAGCACGTTCCCAGCTTGGGGAAATGGGTGGAAGGGCTCTAGGACCCTGCCAGAGCCCTCACACCTCCTTCCCAAAGGAGAAAGTAGTGGGTGGGAGAGGGGGCACCCAATTTGGGCTTTGCACAGGGTGCCATAGTACCCAAGTCCACCCCGGTTGTTGTTCATAGGATCAAAGGAAGCTGCTTTCTGTGCATCAGACTGGTACCGGCTCTCCAGGGGTTTCAGGCAGGCCCTGCCTAGAGGGTGATCCTGGGAACTTCTGCCTACAACGCACAGGCTCAGCCATTGAGCTGTTGCGTTTCCAAGCAGAGAGGCCGAGGCTGGGAAAAGAGATGGCAAGCCTACATCCCCAGGGAGTGGGAGAGTCTCTAGGGTCTGGGAACTTCCAGGCCGTCAGTTTTTTTGCAGGACGGATTCAAGCACATACTGAAGCTTCAGGTTTCTTGCCATTAAAGTTGCATGTTTCCCCGTCATCCAAACTACCCCGAAGAGCAGTGGGAGAGGATCAATTTCCCTACATCATGTAACCCTAGAGAACATGGGGTTTTTAAAGACCCCTCAACCACTCTTCCATCTCCTGCACTTTCCCCTCCTCTACCCCCCCAATCCCACCGGCCTCCTCACCTTCTCGGTGTCATCTTTTTTGACCTGCTTGAGATTGGCTCGGAGATCCATGGAGACCTTGTGCTTGGAGCCTAGAAGGGCCTGCATCATGGCGTCAGCAGAGAGCCGGACGCGGCGGAGAGCCGGGCGCTTAAACTTGCCTCGCAGGTCAAAAATCTTCTGGTTCAAATCCTGGATCTGGAAAGCAGGGACCAAAAGAGTGTTAATATTTGGAAACTAGAAAAGAGTCGCTGCTGTGCTGAGCGAGGTGTGTGCTAAAAATTCCTGTGTTCCAGGGTTTTCTCAGATTCTATCACCAATTTTCCCAGCAAAGAATATACACAAGCATCTGCAACAATAAAAGGCTGCTTCAGATTGTTACAGCCCAGCTGGGATTACAGGGGGGATGCATGCAACCGGTAGCTAATAAACACAGTTAAGACTTGCCTGCCACGAATTTGTTCAGTCCTCTGATAAAAGTCTGCATTACTGCTTGGAAAATTGAAATGAGTTGAAAGGGAGGGAAATGGCTACAGCAATGGACTGAAGGGAGGTCAGTTGTGGTGGGGGTGACCCAAACTCAGTCCTTACTTCTCATGTGAATATAAAAACTGGACCAGCACTGACACCTAGTGGCTACCATCAGTACTTCATTTCCCCCCGCTACATTGGAACCTGCCTTGTTTTGAGGTCACGTCTTCTACACAATACATTTAAATCAACATCAACACACATTTAAAGCAGTGTTTTAGCACTTTAAACAGTCATGGCAAAGAAGCCTAGGAACTGTTGTGGGTTAAAAGTGCTGCGAGTTGTTAGGAGACCCCTATTATCCTTGCAGAGCTACAATTCCCAGATTGTTAAAGCAATCAGTTGGTGCAGTGGGTCAGCGCGCCTGGATATTAACCAGAAGGTTGGTGGTTCAAGACCACCCAGGAACGGCCGTGAGCAGGATTCCTGCATTGCAGGGGGCTGAACTAGATGACCCTCCAGGTCTCTTCCAACTCTACAATTCTATGACTCCCAGGGAGCTCTGGGGATTGCCGCTCTCTGCAGCCCCACATGCAGGTGCCTTGAACCCACCTCATTGATGCTCTTGTTGACTCGGGCCTCCATGTCATAGCGCTCCTCATCAACCTTGCCAATCTTCTCATGGAGCTGCCGACACATCTCCTGTGAGTTGGCAAGAAGAGGGTGTGACTACGTCAAACGAGGCCTAAGCCAACTTGAGCTCCTCCAGATGCTGTTAGACTACAAATCCCATCAGCCCCAGCCAACAAGCTGGGAGCTGAAATCCAAAAACAAATGGAGAGCACCCATGGCAGCCAGGTCAGGATTAGGCTGAGCCAGGGTTCGGGCGCAAAAGGAGGCTCAGACGCAATAGAGAAGAGCGTTCACTGAACATGTGGAAATCTCAGAGCAAGAAAAAGAAATCTCAGTCACCAAGAATTTTATTTTTTATTTTCTAAAAGCCAATTAGGAGACAGATGAATGGGCAAGCACATGAATATTGCGCTTTAATACCCCTCCAAATATGGGGTGGGAGGGGAAAGTGTATTAGGCTGACAGCTGAGCTGGCATTTGATTTGCTGGTGCCTATGCCTGTCCTTTCGGAGGGACGCAGGTGGCGCTGTGGGTTAAACCACAGGGCCTAGGACTTGCCAATCAGAAGGTCGGCGGTTCGAATCCCCACAACGGGGTGAGCTCCCGTTGCTCGGTCCCTGCTCCTGCCAACCTAGCAGTTCAAAAGCACGTCAAAGTGCAAGTAGATCAATAGGTACCACTCCGGCGGGAAGGTAAATGGCGATTCCGTGCGCTGCTCTGGTTCGCCAGAAGCAGCTTAGTCATGCTGGCCACATGACCCGGAAGCTGTATGCCGGCTCCCTCAGCCAATAAAGTGAGATGAGCGCTGCAACCCCAGAGTCAGCCATGACTGGACCTAATGGTCAGGGGTCCCTTTACCGTTATGCCTGTCCTTTCAGCAGCTGAACCAGAAGGAAGCTCGGTTCACTCCACAAATGGGAAATGCGTGCTGAGTTCTCTTTTCTTATTACATCTATCTTCAGCTGTTAGCATTGACCGGACTTCCTCCTTGGCCCAGCCCCATCCTCCCTCCCTCCCTCCCTGGTTACCTGCAGTTCTGTGAGGCCGAGGCCTGCTAGTTCTAAAGGGGTGCAGTGGTCAGAGAGGTACCGCTCTTTCTCCTGGGCACACTCTTCTTCCTCCTTTTCCATTTCGTGCTTTGCCACCTGGAGCATCAATGCCTGAGACAAAGGAAGGACACATTGCCTGATTGAGTATCTCTAGTCTCATGCTTTTTCTCCAGCGCCACAAACCTGCCAGGGCCCAATCCATCTTTGTGTGTCCACTGCACCTCCTTGCCTCTTCCAGTCTCCTGAAATCTTGTCCACTTAGATACTAGTGGAGGCTGGAAGCACACTAGATCGTGTGGACTCCCTTGGCCATTCAAATCTCTGCACAAAAAGTTTTCCAACATTACCTTGAGTTGTAATTTCCGAGAAGCTGTTATCTTGGATTTTCTCTGTGGTGGAACAAAAGGAAAAGAAGTCTTGTGTGAGGAAAAGATGTGTGAGAGAGAAGCGAGCTTCTTAAAATTACAAGAATAACTGTTTTCACAAATAAAACAAAATACAGAAGGTATGGCAGATGAAGTTCAGTCTCACTGTCAAGGCAGACAGTTCAATAGGGAAGGAAGGAAGCAGGAACTTTCACCTCACCAACTGGTCTGCTTTAGACCTGGTTTATATATGCCTCAGAATTGAGAGATCCAAACCCCAAAGTGAGAACCCTGTGCAATTCGGAGGAAGGGTTTGATACTAAATAAATAAATGCTCTCTACTCTGGCTGGTGGTAGCTTGTTTGCTTGCTTATAATGGATTAGATACAGACTTCCAGACTAATGCTATTTTTGTGCGGGATTTATTCACACATACCAGCAAATTCAGGTTGCCCAGTCACAGGTGACCTGGAAAGTCTTGCACAAGAAATCCACTTCTCCAAAATATCGGATTTAGTTACTGCTATAAGGAGAGGGACCAGAAAATGTAGTGGCAAGTATGGGATTAACGCTTGCTTTTAGGCCCATAAATTCAGCCCCACATGCTGTTTTACTGGGGATAGAAGGGTGTGTCAGTTTTGGTTCTCTGAGTTTCTCATTTGTCCAAACTTAAACTCACTTCACATTTCTTCAGCAATTTGTGATTTTCCCCCTTAATAATAATAATAAAACCCTCATGAAAATTCAGCAGCATTTCAGTACAGTGGAGGAGCACAGAGAGAAGAAATGCCATGGTGAGTCTGCAGCAGGACAACCAGATGCCTTCATTTGCCCCAGCTGCAACAAAACATGTCTCTCCTGTATCGGTCTCTACAGCCACAACCTTGAAGTGGTTAGACTTCACTCCCAAAGGTACACTCCTCCATTGTCTCCCAAGACAGACAGATGCCTATCAACCAACTTTACTACAAATTTCTCCAAATAAACACATTTTGCATGTGGTTTTGACTAACATACATTTTTTTGCAGGCAACTTCCCCTAGTATAATTCACTTTCATATGTTATTTTCATTGATGTATTCATTTTTGTGTACACTTTCCCCTAATATATGCAGTCTTGTAATCAATGCCTGTTTGGAGAACTGGACTGCAAAATTCAGACGGATGTGAATGTCAGAAGACAGCTGTGTTTCGGTTTGTGTATTGTTTCAAGAAAGTGTGAATTGGACAGATTCGCCTTTAAATGGGAACTTAATCAGATTCCTTTGGTGTCCCTAATTCTACCCTCCAGCTTTGCTTTAAAGCAGGCATGGCCAAACTTCGCCCTCCAGATGTTTTGGGACTACAACTCCCATCATCCCTAGCTAACAGGACCAGTGGTCAGGGATTATGGGAACTGTGGTCCCAAAACATCTGGAGGGCCAAGTTTGGCCATGCCTGAAGGATGTGCCTTTAAAGGACACAGGAACTCACTTTGTCATGCGGCTCAATCGCATAGGCCCGATAGTTGGCGGAAGATTTCCTGCGGAGAGGAGGGACAGCGGCAGGCGGGGGAGGTGGGTGGGCCGGCTTGGGTGGCTGTGGCTGTGGCTCCTTTTTGGTCTCCACTGTTGTTTCTTCTGTTTCCTCCTCCGCGTATTCTTCCTCCTCCTCTTCCTCATACTGCAAGAATAAAGAAACCATTGCTTTCACTATGTTCATCGGCAAATACTGCCTTCAACAAATTCTATAGGAAGCACATTTAAGAGGGTTGGGGGAGGAATGGTACTTAAGAGGTGTCTGAGTTTTAGAGAGGATTTATTGTGGGGTTGGGGGTGGAGGGAGGTGGCGTAACTCTGCCACCATTCATTCACATTCTTCGGATTCCGGATTTATTTATTGCATTTATATACTGGGATTCTGCCAAGGCACACGCTCAGCCCTGCTTTTAGCATCAGGATTCATTCCTGGAACATATGGAATCATGATAAACAAGAGCACCACTGAACACGTGCAGAGTGCATATTCTCCAGTGTAATGTGACCACAACATGCTTCCACACGTTAGCAATTAAGGAGGGAAGTTTTCAGGGCAGCGCAGGTGACTTCCCAGGAATGCCGGAACCGCTGAACATCTCTTTCCAGAAATTAAGTGCTGGTGCAACACAAAGACTTTGCAAACTGCCTAATACTTCATTTTTAAAAGTTTCCTTTATGCATTAGTAAAGGATTTTGAAAAAAGCATTAAAATATCATAACCGAAAATAAAGAACAGTGTTTATTTTTCATCAGGTTTGAGAATGTTCCTTTGCTAGTACTTACTGTGATCTCTTCCCTGTGAAAGACAGAAAGGCACAGGTGAGTCAGACTGAATAGGAGCCTCTGATTCATATATCCTGCCTTTACCCCTGGCAGGTCTTAAGAGTGCTTTTTAAAGTGTACTTGTCCCTGCAGCCCACCAATTTTCATCAACACCCAAAACACCACCACCCCTCCAGTTAACAAAACAAAAATGACTCACTCTTCTGCCATGGTGAGAAATCAAACTTCAAGTATTCTGGGGGAAATCAAAACAAATATATTACTATTCCTTTTATACACATGTGTACCTTCTTTACTATTAATCCGTGGTGCGCAAGCTTATTTCTAATGCTTCCACAAGGGAGTGGAAGGGAGAAAAGGATTAGATATTTAACCCCAAGGGTCTAGGGTTTAAGACTGCCTCAACGTCATGTCTTTTGACTCAGTCCCGGGTTATTAGGTTCATTATCCCTGCTCTCAGATCTGTAGCTACAAAATGATAATTCAGTGGTGAGGGGAAGGTACTTTTCACATGTTCAGAGACTCTCTGCTACTACTTCATGTATTCCTGGCATTCAAAAGATTTATCTCTTTAAAACAGCTCCTTGTTGGTGGGGCCCTTGCCCTGCTCTGGAGGTATGTCTTTTTGTACCTGGCTGTGATTGGTGGATCTTGGGATTCAGTTTAAAAAAATAAATAGATTTCACAAGCCCAGAATTTGCCCTCCCCTTGTCAGAACCATCTGGTACATAAACAGCTCCACACACAGAAAAAAAGGGGTTTGCCTACAATCAAAGGAACTCTAAATGTACACTTAAAACATCTTAAGCACATGCCTAATAATATGTGAAGGCAGAAAAAAAAGTGTATTGTCTGCAGCTCTATCATTTCACACCTTTCAAACTTGAATTTGCCTTTTAATCCTGTATGAAATGGCCTGGAGCTGTCCAGGGGACTGAATTACCATGTGCTAAAATGTGCAAAAATGCTGAAGGGGGGTGGGGTGGGAGGAAATGCAAGGTTTATATGCCGATGATCACCTTTCTCCAAAGCATGGCATGTCAACAGGCCTTCATTGGGGAGCTCAGAATGTGCTAGAACTTGTTCTTGTTCCTGCCCACTACAGACCCTGCTTTGGCCTTTATATATATATATATATGCGTATATTTCTCTGAACCATGTACGAGATACACTGTTATCACTGGAGCTCTTCAGAGCAGCTAAATTTGTGCTGTCTTATCACTTCTAAAATGGGGCCAGGCCATTCCACAGGGAGGCAATGAGAAAAAAGCTGAGGCAGAGAGAGAGAGAGAGAGAGAGAGAGAGAGAGAGAGAGAGAGAGAGA
>JAXCMG010000035.1:5062594-5103199 GCA_034642415.1 Podarcis siculus
AGAGAGAGAGAGAGAGAGAGAGAGAGAGAGAGAGAGAGAGAGAGAGAACCACAAAACCAGAGCTAGATGGGAGGGGGTCAGTTCAGACACATCCCTGCCTCCCTCCATTTTGTGTGTGGCAGAGATGGTATAGGTTTTATTTTCAAAAGCGATCCCCTCAGCCAATGCAGAAAGTGCAACGTTTCTTAGAAAGGGATGGATTGGGGATGAATTCCCCACAATTGCAGAAGGGCTAATATTTGTGCCAGCCTGCCTTAAAAGAAATTATTTCCCTCAGGCTCAGAAATGGGGTGGGGGAAATCTCACAGCCTTGAAGCAAAAAATACAGAGGCAGCCATCTCTCTGCGCCCCCTACACCCCCAGAGCTGCAAAGGGACGCCTTTATTCTTAGCGCTAGGTGTGAAACCAACCATTCAGCACCCTTTCTAGAGACATCTGCTGCCAGCAACAGCCAGAAATGCAGCAGGAGGGGCCTGCCAGGCCTTCTCCCGCTTTTCTTCAAAGAGAGCTCTTCTCTGTCTGTCTTCTTCTCCCTCATACAAAGAGAAATGCACTGCCAACGACTCTTTAAGACTGACCTAGGTTTACTTTTAAGTCAACCCAACAGGTCCAGCTCAGATTTGAGGGGGCCTTATGCATGAGCAGCTTTACCTGACAGCAGTGGAAAGCAGGGGCTCAGGAAGGGGTCAGTGGTGGGGCGCCAAGTTCTTGGCAGCTGCCCAGTGATGACAGTGACTGGGCAAGCGCAAGTAATTTTGCCACCTGAGGCCAAGGACAAGATGGCGACCGCCATGCCATACACTGAAGATGACTAGAATGGTAGTTAATTCTTATTAGAGGGTGCAAAGGAGGCCCTCATACACAGCTCTGCCCTGTAACACCTTGTTACTGCTACCCCCTTGCCCTGTTACCTGAGGAGGCTGTCTCATTCTACCTAATGGCTGGGCCAGCCCTTGCAACATACTGACACGGGATCTGCCACCCGGTATCCTAGGTCAGGAAGGATTGCCTCATCTACACCCTCTTTAAGAGGGGACATCATTTCCTTCTCATAAGACAATAGCGCCAGCAGATAAATTGGTAGCTTGGTTGTTGTTGTTTTTAAAGAAGAATGCATATAATATAATTTAGGCAATTATATGTTTCTTCAGCTACAGGGTTGGGTAGCTTACTAGTAAGTTAAAACAATACAATAGTCAAATCAATTTAAGACACAGCAAGAACAGTGACACATCAGCAATTAGAAGAGAAACTTTAGAAACGATGACAGGATTGGAAGTTGAGGGCAATTAAGCAACCAGGGTTAGGGACGCGGGTGGCGCTGTGGGTAAAAGCCTCAGCTCCTAGGGCTTGCCGATCGAAAGGTCGGTGGTTCGAATCCCCGCGGCGGAGTGCGCTCCTGCTGCTCAGTCCCAGCGCCTGCCAACCTAGCAGTTCGAAAGCACCACCGGGTGCAAGTAGATAAATAGGGAGCGCTTTCTAGCGGGAAGGTAAACGGCGTTTCCGTGTGCGGCTCTGGCTCGCCAGAGCAGCGATGTCAGGGGTACCTTTACCTTTACCTTTAAGCAACCAGGGTTAGGTGCCTTCTACTGTTTACACCTATTAAGAACCCATTTTATGTCTTCCATTTTCAATTGTCAGCTGCTTGGAGAGTTCCCCATGAAGGCAGCAATGGTGGCTGGTGCTCACTGGGGGTGGCAGGGTGGAAAGCAGGGATTCCAACTGGTGATGGAGCCCAAGGCGACGAAAGACAGGACCAACTACTACTAGTTTTGCCCCTATCTTCCTCCCGAATGCCGAGTTCTGTAAGGGGCAAAACTTTGACTAAGATGGAAGAAGCTGTGACTAAGATGGAGGAAGTTGGGGGCTGAGAGAGTGAGGTTGTTGGGCCAGCGCTCCATTCACCCTAATGGACTCACCTGCACTAAAGAGTTTCCATAATAGCATTTGAAAGTAGTAAAGCAATGCATGTTACCTTCTAAAGAGGCTCTTCTCCTGTGAGGCCATTAAGTCCATGCTCTAAAACGATATAACTACTGCACACGAGGAAAAAAGAAAAACCCACAAAGCAGCCAAAGAGTATTTTGAGGTTGGGGTGGCAGCAGCACCCCCATTCATCCTAATGGAGCAGCCTCTACAGGCAGGCAGAAAAACCCTGTGGGGGGGGGGGGAAATGGAACCAAATAACTTGCAGAGCGAGTCCTAAACTGAGGTAACTGTTCATGTCAATATGTTCTGATTTTTAAAAAGGGGTCCTATTAGATGCACTTCAACTGCTTTAGAACAGTGGATGATGTTTTTAGAAGAAAGGTTTTGGAATTTTGGGGGGCTCTCTGTGCTACCTGAGTTTGGTCCTTTGGGATGGGATGGGGCCAAATAGATGAAATGAATTCTACCTGCTTGCTTCTGTGTCCTGGGAATACCTACTCAACTTGTAGTTTCTGCTGGTCTTGAAAAGTGTCCTTGTAAAGAAAATAAAGCCTGATGCACATTATAAGCCTGCACAAATTCTACAACTGCGACAATCCCATGGCTATGGGTTTACATCCCCACTCACTCATGAAAGATCTCTGGGTGACCTTGGACAAGTTACTCACTCTCAGTCTAGCCTACCTCACCGGGTTGTTGTACACCATACCGTGCTCCTTGGAGGATATAAATGCAATTCAAGTCTTCTTTGCGACAGTGTCTACCATGTGGAATTGTCTCTGCACTGAGATCAGGCAAGCACTATGGCTGTGAGGTGTTACTGTGATTTTTTGTTCTTCCTGATTTTGTTCCTCTTTTTAATGGATTTGGCGTTTTATTTTCAGAAACCGCTTTGGTATTGCTTTTTGTAAATGAAAAGCAGTACAGAAATCTTTTAATAATGCATTAAATAAGTGATAATAGGATTGCAGCGTCATTGTACCTTATGACAGCTGCACTGACCTTCCCATTGCCCTATAAAGGGGGGAAACGTTTTCTCAGAAAATATTCAGGATGATTCCTTTTATCTTCATGGAGGAAAGGAATATCTTTTTCAGTTTACCCAGAATGATACCACCCTCCCTCCGCCCCGCATACACACACAGGCAAGCATGTTTTTAATTCCTCCCCACCTCCCAAGCAGAACTGCCCCCCTTTACCTGATGTCTCTGGGAACCGGACGATGCACAGATGGCGGGGAAACAGGTTTTGAGTTACTGTGCAGTCCCTAAAATGGCTGGTGGCCTTTTATAAAGTAGACAGCTCAGCATCAGCAAAGCCTTTTAGGGAAGAAGGGGAACGGAATGCATTCCTCTGATAAGAAGTGGCACCAGACACTCACAGGAGAAGGGGCAGGGAAGGGGATGTCGTCGTCTTTGGCAGACTGAGCCCCCAAGGAAAGGGCTGGCTCAGATCCAATCCTTCCTCCAACCTATAAACCTTGGCTTGGGAAGGTCTGAACATAGGACTTGCAAAGTACCTTGCACGACCATTCACTGCTATGTGGCCCTTTGAACATTGCCCAGAACAGAATGTGGCCCTAAGTGTGAAACAGGTTCCCCACCCTGCTGTACACTTACAATCATTTGTGTGTGTGTGTGTGTAAGAGAGAGAATGCAATCCAAGCGTTAGATATGACCATCACAAAGAGAGCTGTGTTTGTGAACAGGTTGACTGTGAGCATTTATCTAGGAGTGTGAATGACTCCTTGTGCCAAGCCTGAACTCTCCGTGAAGAAGTATGCTAAACAAAGCAGCAGTTTTACCTGTGCATGAAACAATCCTGGAGTTAAAGGCTGAGCAGAAATGATACATGTTTTGTTAACAGCTGCTGTGCAGCATCTTAACACTGCAAACTGTCTGGAATCTTGCACCTTTCTCCAAAAAGCTCAGGGCAGCATGAAGAGATCACCAAGAGTTCTTCGGCGTATGAAGTTGTACTATTTTGAAAGATTGCAAAAGCCGGCACTTGGTTCCTTACAGCTGGCATGATAAAATGGTCCAGTGACCCCTCTTTTAGCCTAATCTACCACACAGAATTATGGCAAGTATAAATGGTGAGGGCAACACATACAGCCCTGAGTTCTTGGAGACAGGTGCAGGATGAAGATATCTCAAATAAGTCTGTTCATCATGACTCATTTGGAGTGGGCTCCTCTGTTATAGTTCTGTTACTTTTTGTTTAAACCAGGACCTTAAGATTTATACCGAGTTAGTAAGATTGCAACCCAGCCTGAGAATTTTGGACCAGGAAGGCTAAAGATGTTATTTAAAAAAAAAATAATTCTGAATTGTCCATCCAGTCGGTTCCTAAGGCAACATATAATAGCAGCAATAAAATACAATAAAAGCAAAACATAATATGTCCTAAGACAAAAGAAACAAAAACACACAGAGCTAAAACTATAAAGCAAACCACAGACACGTGTAACTTTTAAAAATACCTGGGCAAGCAAGGAAGACTTGGTTCAGTGCCAAAAAGGCTATAATGTTAATGCTAGTTGAACATCTTTAGGGTGTTCCAAAGTCAGGAGCCCATCTCTCTCTCTCTCCAAGTGTAATGCACTTTAGCAAGCAATGGCATTTGGAGAAGGGCCTCAGTTGAAGATCTTAATGCGTGGGCTGGAGACACACCTTTCGCTATTTATTTAATGAACAGAATGCTAGCATGCCACTTACAGCAGTGTTTCCACAAAACTTTCTACATCCAGAGAACCTTTCCAATATTGATTTACCTGCCTCAGAACTCTGACATGTTGCAAAGGATTCTGTGAAGTAGTTGTTGCTTTTAACCATTAAAATTAAATGAACCCTTTTGATCAATACAAAACCATTTACCAAAACGTAAGCAGGGATTCTAGGGAGTATTTATAAAGGTATGTAACTTAGCTGCTTACACATCACCCTGTCCAGATCTGATGAAACTTCACTGTCACTCCATGGGAAATAAGAATGCACGCTATAGAAAACACCCAAAACTGCTATGTAGCTGTGCATTGTAGGCAAAGACTGGAAATGGTGGTGGGCAACTTGTCTTCCTGCAAAGCTCATCCATTATCCACCAGAGAAGGTCTTCTCAATGGGTAAAAGGCAAAGGTAAAGGTAAAGGACTCCCGGATAGTTAAGTCCAGTCAAATTCAACTATGGGGTGTGACACTCATCTCTGCTTTCAGGCTGAGGGAGCCGGCGTTTGTCTGCAGACAGGTTTTCCAGGTCATGTGGCCAGCAACACTAAACCGCTTCTGGCGCAATGGGACACCGTGATGGAAGCCAGAGCGCATGGAAATGTCGTCTTTTCACTGAGGAACCCTTAAGAAGCTTCCAGCTTCAAAACCCATCACCATTTACCATACTGGGTGGGGTTGATGGGAGTTGAACAACAGTCAGAGGACCACAGGTTCCCACCTAGTACGAAGTGTAGGCAGAAAGAGGAAGCAGAGGCACAGAGCTGCTCTCTTCTGGGTGCTGATGAGATCAAGATTGAGAGAACGCTCTCTCTCTCTCTTGGTTACAACACTCTCTATGCCTATGCATAAGCTAAAGCGTGCACATATAAATTCTGCCTCCGATGAATAAAAAATAAGTCCCCAAAGTACAACTTTGTCTGCTGCCCTCCATCCTTCACTGTCTGATAGGCTGGGAAGGGTGGAGTCAATTCCACAGCCAAGTTGCAAAGCAAGTCACCACCTACAGCTGCGATCCTGCACAGATTAACATGAGCCTAAGTGTCAACCTAGAATTCTCCATGCATTTCCTTTCAAGCAAGGTCCTCCACCAAGGTCATCACGCCTACCTAAGATTTGCCTACAAACCCTGAATGTCAGATTACAAAGTTGTATTTGTTCTTTTTTGCCCTGGCTCCTTTCTTTTTGCAGAGAAACACCAGCTCTGTCCCCTATGTCCCACCTGCCCACCACCAGTCACTACTTTAAGGATACTTTGTTGCCTTGTTTGTGAGTAACTGAATGGAAGAGAACACAGTTTGCCCCTCCCTCCAGTGGATCTCTGGCACCTTGGACTGGTCCCTATTACAGGATTTTCGGTATCTGGAAGTAGGTGATCTCTTCAGGACAAATAAAGGTAGCACAAGCAAGCATCTTCAGTTCCCCACTTGACTCCACAACCAAGCCAGCGACAGTAAAAAAAAAAAAAGGTGCCAGCAGACCAAAGAAACAAACAAAAACCGAGATGCCTGTTTCCCTCGGCCAGGGAAAGTTTCACAGCCTAGGACTGTTATTTCCTGAATTTTCATCTTTAAACGCCTCTCCCCAGCCTCACAGACCTCAGCAGCGACAAAATACCAAAATTCTGATAAAGAGGACTTGTGCAAGACAACCCTTTTAAATATTTTTTATTTTTTATATCAAAAGTCCCACCAGGACATAGCAATGGGCAGAAATGAACTTTTCTGGTATTGGGGAGTCGCTGGAAAGAAAACAGCTCAGCTAAGGAGCAAACGAAAGCAGGGGTCCCCGAGAGCAAGCGCTGAAATGCCACTACACACATGACATCTGGCCCACAAAAAAACCCCAAACACTGATGAGATTCTTTATCAGCAGTGACTGTGCATGCATAACGCGTCGTTTTTACTTCTTGGATTTTCCACAGCAAGGTTAAATGTAGAAAAGAAAAGACAAGCTTGCGTGACTGAGCTGTACCGATTCCACAAGAAACTCCCGTCTGAAACTAATTATTTTTCTTTTAAAAATAATGGTTATAAAGGAAACCAGGGTACAGAGGGGGAACCTCAGGGACCAGGCGCTGTCATCTCAAGCGCAGGGAACTCATTGCAGATCTCTCCAGCCTCCTGATGCCCAAGCTGGAACAAGGAGAAGGGTCTCTTGTCTGCTGCTTGGACTGGAACAAATCCTGCCTCAGCCACTTGTGTGGCTACTCGAGAGGAGAACACGGAGACCTGCTCCTTGTGGAGGTCAGGCAGGAAGCTGTGAAAAGAACAAGCGGACAGATGAGTAAGGGGTGTGGGGAACCCAGGAGTCCTGGATCCCATTAAACACCCTGGCTAATGAGCTGCTCTATTTAATTAGGCCCCACAGCCCTCCCAAGGTGGTTCTGGCCCTTGTCTGTACCCAGCATGCTCCATTCAGAAGGAACCAATTCACCCCACTGGATCGCTCTCAGTAATTTATTTTAGTACTCCCAAATCTCCCAATTGGCTATCAGCCCCTATTAACACCCCCTGATGTGCACACAAACTGAAATGAATCTGACACTAGTGAAGCTGTGCTGATGTGAACAGCTAGGGGAAGATATAGTACCAGGAAAAACTATGACTTCCAACGTGCTCTACTGAACAAATGTGCACACATCCATAGTGGGCCAGCTTCCCAAGAGAGGATGCAGAAAATAATACTCACTTTGTCAGCTCAACAATAAGAGTGGCTTTCGGGGCTGCAATCAGATTGACATTTGGTTTTAGGACATGCACCATGCTACAAAAGACAAGCAAAGGAGAAGTGGTGACTGTAGAGATAAGAGACTGAGGACCCACCAACTTTGTTGTCCAGTCTAGTGATGGCAAACTGCCCTCTGCACAATTTGGAATTAACTAAGTAATGGTGAGTTTTAATGGCATGTACGTCATTTGACAAAATGTAGGAGGAGATTAGCTTATACCCAGTCTTTTTGCTTAGCCATCATTCTGATTTATTTGCAGGGTGGTCATATTACAATGGGCATTCATCTTCATTTGTTTGTGGGGTGTTTATACGTCTTCGCATGAATCATTTGTCCATCCCACGTTTTCCAGTGCATTTCCTTGTCACTTTCCAGACTGCAAGAAGTTCATTTTTAAAAATAAAAAGTGAACTTGTAGGGCTAGGGCAACAGAGCCCTCTGATCCACCTTAAACACACTAATCTCAAGTGCCAATGTGTGCTTGATCCCTTCTGCAAAACACTGACAGACTGGAGACAGCCCATAGAGGCTTCCAGACGGCTGCTATTTTCAGATGGCAAATTCAGGTGGCGCAATTATAACTGATTGGGAGCTCTTGAGGAATAAGCCCACCTCCCCAAAAGACAAGAATTTTTGTGATAAAGAAAGTGACAGGAAAATGCACTGGAGAGGAGGAGGAGGAGGAGGAGGAGGAGGAGGAGGAGGAGGAGGAGAAGAAGAAGAAGAAGAAGAAGAAGAAGAAGAAGGGGAGGAGTTTGGATTTGATATCCCGCTTTATCACTACCCTAAGGAGTCTCAAAGCGGCTAACAATCTCCTTTCCCTTCCTCCCCCACAGCAAACACTCTGTGAGGTGAGTGAGGCTGAGAGACTTCAGAGAAGCCCAAGGTCACCCAGCAGCTGCATGTGGAGGAGTGGGGACGCGAACCCGGGTCACCAGATTACGAGTCCAACGCTCTTAACCACTTCACCATGCTGGCTCTCAGTGTGGGATAACACTTGCGTTGATGCAACGTCACCTAACCTCACCACAAGCAAATCAGCATGAAGGCTCCATAAAGAAGAGGTCAATTGGTAGTGCCCTAAGAGAGTTGGCCTCAATGCAGAAGAAACTTCCCAAACCTGGTTGTGTGGTCTGGTCACTAACTCACAGAAATGAGCTAGTCCCATCAAGGGTAAAGGGCTAATATTAGATACCTTTTGTGTGTGCACCAACAAAGGGTGCAGGCCATAGGTGGCTGGCCTGCAAAATGCTGACCAGGGATACACAGACCCTCGCAAAAATCTTGTTTTGTGTTCTAAAATGGGAAGTACATTTGGGGGAAATGACACTCCATTTGCTACACAACAGCCAAGCGCTATATTAGATTGCATCCAATGCTAGTTCTGCTCAACGTACCTCCACTGAAATTAAAGGTCATGACTAGCTTAGGTCCGTTCATTTCATGAGCTGGGCAGGCTTGTATTCAAGTGAGGGAATTATAAGCTTTGATGATATCCCAAGTCTAGATAGGCCAACCTCCTTGCAACTAGATAAACCATGTCCTGCCTCCCAACCCTATTAGCTGCTTCCTACTTCTTGGCAGGAAACCCAAGAGTCCAGACTTCTGCAATATTCTCTTCCCCATGCCTCCAACCCAGCAGTCCCGTGCCCTCAGCCCATTCCTACCTGCAAGAGACGAATATGAGATTGAAGAGCTGTTGGTATTTGCCTTTGTGGTGGAGCTCAGGGAGGCAGTTGAGAGGCAAGAAGCAGACTCTGGCATCTTCTACAGAAGGAGGACCTGCGGCATAGGAAACACACCGCACAGGAAAGAGAGAAAAAAGCCAGGCTGAGAAACAACAGGGCCAACGCAACAGAAGGCAGGGAAAGGAGCAGATATATATTTTGCGGACAGGGAATGTGGCTAGAAACAGAGAATTTTTTTCCTGCAACTCAGCAGAGAGTATAGAAATGGAGACAAGCGGTCCAGGATATTGGAGGGTAATACTCTCAAAATGCATTTATTATTTTGATCTATCTAGAATATCTACACACTCTCTCTCTCTCTCTCTCTCTCTCACACACACACACACACCATCTTCCATTTAAAAAAAATATCAATGGTTTAGAGATATGTAGGCACAAGCACATATGAACTTGCTTTATCTAGTCAGGCCACTGGTCCATCTAACTCAGCACTGCCTATTCTGATGGACAGTGGCTCTCCAAAGACTCAGAGAAGTCTTCTTAGCTCAGCTATCTGATAGCCTTTCCACCGCAGATGCCCGGGACTGAATCTGGGAGTTTCTATATGCAAAACATACATTCGGCCGCCTCCTCAGAAAACAAGAAGGGTTGTGAAACTGCATACTGTATGTCTGTGGTTTAAAGTGCTACATGAGGAATTGGAAGGGTAAAGTTCTAATCCCACTGATGTTGACCCTCTTACTCCCAAGTGGCCGCTCAAACTGCTCTTGCTCCAAAGAACTGGCGTAGATGAGGCGTGCTGCTGGAACATCTGGAAAGGATCTCCCTCAACACTTTATGTTGTATTTAATCTGTTTGCTCACCCGCTCTTCTCCCCTGGGCCTATTAATCTGATGCTGCAAGACTGCGAGGCTTTTAAGGGTCAGTGAATCGTATAAACATTTTGTAACTAGCCCTGAACTCTTGGGGCGGAGGAAAGATCAAGATCGAGTCAAGCCAACAAGCCATCACTCACTGGCGTATTGCGGAACCCTCTGGCCCAAGAGAGTAATGGAAAAGACCCTTCAAAGTCCCTTAAACAGAGAGCACTGCCTGAGCCAGTTTGTATGTCAGATGAAACCATGTTTTGGAGAGACATGCACAGGGCAGGAACAAACCAGCACAAGCCTCAGGCTCACATGCCCCCTCCCCTCTTTTACTTCAGCAGTTTTTAAAGTTTCACTTTCCCCAGAACTCAGCTGGCCAAGGCACCCAGGCGAGGGGTTGTGATTTAGAACTCTGGTTTAATAAGCCAGCTTAAGAAGCCATGATTCTTGCTCCAGACAACATGACAAGCCAGGATTCCGGGGGGGGGGGGGGAGAGCTTTCTAAATATCTGCTCCAAACTATCTGTGTAAGTCTGTGGCCCTTTCCTGCTGATGCATGCCTGACTCGACCAAGGTTTATAGCATGATGGGCAATCAACCTGTTGACTACTCACCACCGTTAACACCCAGCTTGGAATGGTCACCGGCCCCCTGCAAGTTGCCACTAATTCCCTCCTCATCAGAGGGTGCTGATGGGTCATAGCGGGTGTTATAGCTGAGTTCATACAACAGAGCAGTGACATTGTGCAAGGAGATTTCCTGGGCACTCTGTGGAGAGAAAGAAGAAGACCGGAATCTGTTTTTATTTGAGTCCCCCTTTTCCCCTCTTTGAATTCAAGTCCCTTGAACCTCATTTTATTTTTAGCTTCTCTACATCCTCCTTATGCCATACATGCTCTGCATATTTTTTTGGGGATAGACATGGGGTTGTCAACCTGGTCCCTACCACCCACTAGTGGCCATTTCGGGATTCTAGGTGGGTGGCAGGGGGTTCTACGGCAGAAGCTGAATCCTCCTCCATCGAGCACTGGTGGGTGGTAAGGAAATTTTACCATCAAGAAAGATGCATTAGTGGGCGGTAGGTATAAAAAGGTTGACTACCCCTGGGATAGACAAACAACCTGCCCTCCATGAGCAAGTTCCGGAGAAACATGCTTTGAGCAGTTCCAATTGGCCAGCATTTCTGTCAGTCACAAAGCTACTTCCCCCACTTTCTTGGAACAGTTTTCAAAGCTTTTCAACTTGCTGGATTTTCTGCAGAAAGGGAAAATCCAGGTTAAATAGCACACTAAACAAACAGCTAAGCAGATCAACATATACAGTGTCTGTATACGAAAAAGGAGTGGATGAACCTCTTTAGGCACGTAAAGGTAAAGGGACCCCTGACCATTAGGTCCAGTCGTGGCCGACTCTGGGGTTGCGGTGCTCATCTCACTTTATTGGCCGAGGGAGCCGGCGTACAGCTTCCGGGTCATGTGGCCAGCATGACTAAGCTGCTTCTGGTTTACCAGAGCAGTGCACGGAAACACCGTCCCTCTTAAGGCATGAGGAAGAGGCAAAAGGGGCAGTGCTCAATTGGAAGGCTGCAAAGGTATCCAATGAGGAGCGAAGGCTGAAGGAGGCAGCAGAGAAATCCATTTTCACTCCAGCTTTCAGAAAGCTATCGTCTTCTTGTCTATCAACCCTCTTCTCCTTGCAAAACCACAGTTGCTTTTCTGATGCCCGGCAAAAAGACAGCCACACTCACCTTACTGGGGATGCCATTGGTTGTTTTCAGCAGGCTGGGATCTTCTGCCTCAATCCCAAAAATGATGTAGGGGCCTGTGGCTACGTCTCCCCAATATCCCCGTGCTGGTATTCGTTCCCCTTTCTGAGAGACAAGAAGTCTGAATCAGTATATATGTCATTTTTGCCCACAGCTGGTAGCCCACCAGTTTAAGAGTCCTGCTGGGGAAAAGCAATTACAAAGATTTCCTGGAAGGAGGGGCAGGATTTGAAGGGAAGAATTGGCAAGCAGAAGGGCTGGCCCCTCTTTTCCTATCCACTAATTCTCCCTTGGTTAGCTTTCCCTAACTTGGAACTGGTGTTTCGCTCATAAGATGAAGTTCTGTTCTCAGCAGTGTGAGACAACTGCAGACAAGAGGTGGAAACTGTTATTGGGATCCCAAGAATCAACATTTCATCAGAGGATGGCTGCAGACTGACAGAATTACGGGTGGATTTTCATCCTGCATGACAGTGCTCACAAACTGGATGGGAGAGGAAAAAGGACACAGAATCCAGGAGGACTAAAAACCTGCATTTTGTGGTAATCCTAGAAGGAAAGAGCAGTCTAAAAACTGACCTACTCCCTTAGTAGGACTGCATCTGCTGCAACTAGAACCTGCATCCCAAGACCTACCTGCAACAGCAGATTCAAATAACCAAATCATTTCAAGAAATCCTGAATGGGTATTTGCAGAATAGACACACCTCCCTCTGCTTCTCATGCTATCGCAAAAGGATGACAGAGGCTACAGTGTGGCTCCCCCATGCTGCTGAGGTAACAGGAGGCAGTGCAGTGGTTAGAGCGTTGGACGGGGTATACTTGGGTTCAAATCACTACCTAGCCATCAAACTTGCTTTGCGATTCTGAGACAGTCATTCTTTCTCAGTCTAATCTATCTCACAGGGTTGCTGTGACAATAAAGGGGAAAGGGGAATCATTCGGTACCGACTTGAGCTCCTTAACGGAAGAGGGGAATTATTAAAAATGGTAATAAAAGTGGGGCACAGAAGGGGTGGTAACCCTGTCTAAAAATAGGCTTATATTCTCCCGCCACCCCACAAAAATAGGCCCAAGTGTAGCCAGTGCGCTGGACTCTTAACTTGCATAAGCTTCAGCTAATTTAGTCAAGGATGACAGGATAGTCTTCTATGTTCCTGGCCTAGCACAACCAGTCTCAAGAAAGTGAGGTGGCTCACATGTCTGAGGAGGCGGCCAGATGCCAAGGTCTTGTTGGGGATGTCGTAGGGGGCTTCCCGCATTTCAAAGGCCATGCCTGTGTCCCGCCACTGGTAAAACTCACGGAAGTTTATCACATTGGCCTAGGAAGGGAAAGAAATGCCACAACTGTAGAAAGGCGCTAACTCCCCAGAGCCCGTCTCTGTAGCCCAGCAGCCCCAAGTGGAGCCAGAGGGATCTGCATGCCCAACACGACCGCCTTCGTTTCACTTACGCACCCCATGTTCATGCAGCTTCATATTGAGGTCCCAGTCGCACACCCCGCGGCGAGAGTCATAGCGGGCCCCCAGGTACTGCCGGAGTCGCAGATCCCAGAGCTGCTTGATCTGGAAAGTCTGCGGGTCGGGATTCCGCCAGAACTTGAAGATGGCCTCCAACTGGTCCCTCTCCTTGAACTGTCAAGCAAAGAGGGAAATCGAGTGAATAACTGGAGCCGTAATTCCAGGATCCTCTGGAACAGCAGCTAACAATAACTGGAGTCCTGCTGAGCCCATCATGGCAATGACAGCACAACAATCATGGCTCCATCGCTCCTGCTGAATTAACTTGCATTTTACCTTGAGGGCAGACAAGTCAAGGAGGGGCAGATGAGCTTGCTGGAAATCAGGGTCTGTGACATAGCGGATGAAGAGGTTTGCCTTCTCCTGCAGATAAGCAGCTGTTTGGCCTCGGAGCAGTGTGTTCCCCATCAGCTCCAAGAACGTCTCACTTTTCTCTTGGTTGGTGGTAGGGAAAAAGAGACAGGGCTTGTTACCATTCAGAAGACCCCTGGAGACCCCAGTAAACAAGAGGCCAGAAGCCCCGGGAACCCAGGGAAGGAATGGAGATGGCGAGGGAGCATTTCATCTGCCTTCACCTTGCAGCCCCATCTTCTCTAGAGGCTCCACAGCCAGACTCAGAAACAGCAGCTGCCGACCCAGGGCTTCCAGATTGTTCTCCAGCACGTAGAACTGAGCAAAGGAGACAAACAATTAGGAGGGCAGGCTTTAGTTTAAACAGCTCTCCTCAAGATCACAGCCATACTAGACATCTAAAACACATAACGTCCCCCCAAAGAATCCTGGGAACTGTAGTTGGCCCCTCATGGAGCTACAATTCCCGGCACCCTTAACAATCTGAAGTTCCATAGGTGTCCTGTGAAAATGAATCTTAAGATGCTGTCATAAATTGTGAGTCGGACTATTGGACCATCTAGCCTAGTATTCTCTGACTAGCAGCCAATCTCCAGAGTCTCAAGTCAAACTCCATCTTTTCTGTCCCTGCCACCTTCTGCCTGAAATGCATGTGCCCTGCTACCTGATTTTGGCAGGGGTGGGACAGGCGAGGACACTTTCTGCAAAGAATCCTAACTATCAGAGCTGCACAGAAGACAAGGAGGTGCCCTGCCTTGAATATGCTTTTCATCATTCAAGTTCTACCGTTTCCTCCGTTTTCTTTCAACCCTTAAGGCTTTGTCTAATATTCCAAATGTGAGTGAAAACCTACTGAGTCAGGAAAGCCTATCCACATCAAATCCAAGAGTAACAGCAGGGCAATTTATTGGAGCCAAGTAGAGCCGCCCAAAATGTCACAATGAAAATGAGGGCGCTTTCAAGCTCAAAATAACTCTCTGTCTGGCTAGCTAACCAAAACACCCTCAAGAAACAAGAAGTTTATTGTCCTGTCCTTCCTAGGAATTAGTGTATATACAGTATACATGTAATGTTACTCCTGCCAGTCCTCCAGTCTTCTGTTTGGCAGACTGATGATTAGTCCAGAATGGCTGGTTAAGATTTAAATCAATGGGGGCCAATGACCAGAAGGTGGTCTCTTGATAGGTGGGGAATCTCTCTGTGGTTTGTCATGAGATACCTATCAGGGTTGGAGGATAAGAACAGGTATGTGTGAGAAATAGCAAATGTCAGCAAACAGAACAGCAAGAGATAGCTGGGAGCTGACTGAAGAAACTTTGGAGTGCAACTTCATTCTTAGGGGATGTGATGCAGGGAAGCAGATCTGCTCCTCTGCGGGTCACTGATCATTCTGCCCGCATGTGTGTAAATAAAGGAAATTACACAAAGGTATTATAGATCTCCAGCATGCTCTCATCTCAAGAAAACAGCAGCACTGTCCCTGGAAGCATACTGGAATTGTCTAACACAGATAAATAGTAAGGTGTCCTGGTTCCAACTCTCCAGCTCTAACTCAATACAGTGGTACCTCGGGTTAAGTACTTAATTTGTTCTGGAGGTCCGTTCTTAACCTGAAACTGTTCTTAACCTGAAGCACCACTTTAGCTAATGGGGCCTCCTGCTGCTGCCGTGCTGCCGGAGCATGATTTCTGTTCTCCTCCTGAAGCAAAGTTCTTAACCCGAGGTAGTATTTCTGGGTTAGCGGAGTCTGTAACCTGAAGCGTATGTAACCCGAGGTACCACTGTACAGTACGTTATTCTCTCAGTAGATCTTCTCTATCCCAGCAGGCTCAACTTCCTGAATTTCCCACATCCTAGCTTGAAATGAATTGGCTCACCTTGCAAAGATTCTAGGAGTTCTTCCATCTCCCTAGCCTGCACCTCCTGGCTACCCCAAGGAACCCAAGAGTGCAAGAAAAGCTCCTAGAAATTCTGAGCCCCAAACTGAAAATTTGATTCCCCCCTCCACTTTCTTTCCCGGCCCTACTCCCATTCCTTCCTCTCTCCTCGATGACAAAAAAAGTCCTCTTGTTATGAAGTGACACTCCAAAATGCTGGCTGTGAGACACATTGCCGCTGATTCATCTCCTCGTGATGAAGGAAGGTCGCAAGGGGAACGTGCTGGTGAATGTTGTCTGGTAGGAGTTGCTACAGGGGAAGGGGCTGAATTGATGCTGCTTCTGTGAATTGTCATCTCCTCCCCCCCCCCACCTCCACGCTCTTCCTGAACTTCACACCTCCCTCACACGTGTCAGTCCATGGCCTTCGTGGGACATCTGAGCTGACCATGCTGAGCTGAGGGGCTCTCATTGATGGGCAGCTGCCAACGCGTCCCTGCCAGGCTCCTCACATTGACAGGAATGAATTAATGTCGCCACACGTTTCTGGGAAAGGGGGCAGAGCGCCAGCATCACTTCATCACATGGGCAGCCTGAGTCACCGTTGGAAAGGGAACCCAAGAGTGCCAGCTCCTCCGACCCTGCTCAACAGAGAAACCTCTCCTTCCGCAAAGCGAAGAAAGCAAAAAGGGTGGGAACCTCTTCCCAGGCCCTTTGCTTTGTTGCAGTGTCTGAGGTTGGGCTCTTTAGGGAGGCAGCGGCTGGAGGAGAGACAAGGTCCTTCCCAATAGAGATGACTCTGCCCTTCCAGGGTCAACATCAAGCATGTAACAACAACAACAATAATAAAATATAGCCCACCCACTCTGGGCGGCTCCCAACAGAACATTAAAAGCACAATAAAACATCAAACATGAAAAACCTCCTTAAACAGGGCTGCCTTCAGATGTCTTCTAAAAGTCAGATAGTTGTTTATTTCCTTGACATCTGATGGGAAGGCCCTCTGCCTGGTTCCCTGTAACCTCACTTCTCACAGGGAGGGAAGAGCCAGAAGGCCCTCGGAGCTGGACCGCAGTGTCTCGGCACTCAGTCCTAGAACCACTCTGTTTGGCAGTGTAATATTCTGTGGGCGGAGCCAGCAGCAATGGATGAGAGGTGCCCCCTCCCCCAAGCTGAATCCAACCCTGGTGGTCCTGCCAGTTTTGAAATCCATTTACACCCCCCCTCCAAAAAAAGGTACATTTATTTATTACCCTTGATAAATTGCCTTTCCTCCATCACAGAAACCAAGGCACAATACGCACAGGCTTCCCTGTTAGTCTCCCTGCACAGACACTAACCAGAACCTTGGCCTGCATAGCTTCAGCAAGGTTGCTGCTGTATCCTTTTGTATTGCATCTCTTAGTCTGGAAGTTATATTATTATAAAAATCTAAATCACCTTGAGAAATTTGGCAGATAGGTGGTATAGTGGCACCTTGGTTTACGAACGTAATCCATTCTGGAAGTCCGTTCTTAAACCAAAGTGTTCTTAAACCAAGGCGTGCTTTCCCATAGCAGCGGGGGACTCAGTTTACAAATGGAACACACTCAACAGGAAGCAAAACATGTTCTGCTTCCAAGGCAAAGTTCACAAACCCAAACACCTACTTCCGGGTTTGCAGCGTTCTTAATCCAAGTTGTTCATAAACTAAGCTGTTCTTAAACCAAGGTACCACTGTATATAAATGTAGCAAATAGATACAGATATCGGATTCTGTATTTGCAGTGATGATGCTCATACAGGAAATGTAGACAAGCCTGTTTTCCCACCCTACTCATAGCCCTTGGAATCTGCCCCATTCTGCTGTCCTGGTATGAAACAAGCATAGAATTTAATTTTAAGGTTTTAAGTAAGATCTATCTAGGCAAGAGACATGCAAAGCTTGGCTAAGAACAGGGAAGGGCTGTCCAGTTAACAGCAGCTCAAGACAACGTGGAAATCTGTGGCAGGAGGCAAGTTACACACATTGATTTTCCGCCGTAGCCACCGGTGCGCCTGACTCATTGTCTTGAGGATATGACGGCCGTCTACTGATCCCACTAGCAGGATGTTCAGTTCAGCAATACCATCTTGGGACAGCTGTGGATGTTCCATAGAGGTCTCCAGACCTGTTGGGAAAGTGAAATGGCTCTATGTGTTGCACAGCCATGGTAATTCCTACTTTCCTACTAGAAATATTTTGTTTAAAAAGTGCAAAATAAACGTACAGAATTTATTAGTGTTCACCAGAACCCGGCACTGAAGTCTTGTTTTTACAAACTTTGGAATTTGCCGCAAGGAACATAGAGATGGTTGATGGGAAGGAAAACAGCTAGAAAGCTCCGCAGTTCAATAGGAGAGCTATTTCTGTGGGTTGACATCTTTACAATCAGCTAATGCAGAGTCAGTTTATATATACGTTTATTTCTACCCAATTCTATGAAGGGCTTTCAGACGTCGGACCATATCCTAGTATATTGTTCATATGCCCAAAGTTTAATTGAAAGTGACTGTGGGAACCAATCCTGTTGGGAAATCAGGATATGAAGATAACAATGGGGTTTTTCCATTTTTAAAGGACTTCCTACACTAAACCTCTGCTGATAAGAAACAAAGCTCTGTGGATTCATGATGGATGCAAGGGCCAACCAATCAGAGCTGCGCAAATTCAGCTTCAGCTGCAAAAAAGAAAAATGGCTTTTCCCCGAACTTCATCCAGTGAACAAGACGATACATGTGTCTGAAATGTGGCAATTGCACTTCTCAGAGCAGGCTCATCACTAGAATTATGCATGTCTGAAGGCACCTGAGGCAGAAGAACAAAGCTGCAAGCTATGAGGAGAGACCCTAGAAAAGTCACAGAAAGTCCAGCTAGAGTATTTTTGTCTGCCTGAACATTTTCAAATGTAACTTTATATCCAGACATCGAGAAACTCATCTTTTTAAAAAGTTCAGATAGAAGCTGCCATTCTCAGGCGCTCAGATTCTGCGCCAAATTACAACAGAATCACAGGAGGAACACCTTGGATATATTTCAGCACCGGCTGAAAGTTTTCTGATTAAACCAAATCTCCCCAGCACGGAAATAATACGCCTTTTGGGTAGCTGCACAGAGGTGCTGTTGAAAGCCCCCAAGCAGCCGGGAAGGTGTCACTGGATTGAGAGATGCTTCTACTCTCAGAAGGCACCTGTGTCTCAATATTGAGCCTATATCAAAACAGGGTGCATTTGATCAGCTGAAGCAGTTTCAAACTCCTCACGCAACCTGTGAAATGAGAAGATCCCATTTCACAATTAAGCATAAAAATAATAATGTTGCTTAAAAAACAAAAAGCAGGCAAGCAAAGTTGCACGGGTTATATTTGTGGAAGAAGTGGTACCTACATGTGGCCTGTAGGTCAAGTGCTGGAGAAAAGCCCCACCAAGCTGTGGTGCCAAAACCATTGCCGCTTCCTGCTGCTGTCATGGCTGCATAGAAAGCACAAGGAAGACATAGTTAGACACACATACACACACTATTTAAGACCATCAGGAGTCAGGGGGATCCCACCAGGCCTCGCTTACTCTCTCTGCCGCTATCTCACTTTCTTTCTCAAATCCTCATACATACTTTGTCCTCCATACCCCTTCTCTTCACATATCACTGCTGCAGTTTAATTTGGAGTGATGAAGATGCCAAAGTGTGGCAGGCTAAGAGGCTAATGGACCAGGAAGTCCCTTGGATCAAATCTTGCCTTTGCCACGGCATCAACAAAATGGCATTAGGCCAGCCCCAAGCCCTCCATTAATAATACTGGCCTACCTTAAGATTACGTTATGGATTACAAGTATGTGCAGCACTTTGAACAATCAAATCACTATATTGTTACCTAGGCTGCCTTACAGGGCAAAATGCTAATGTCATCAAAGATTAAAATAGATACAGTGGTACCTCGGGTTAAGTACTTAATTCCTTCTGGAGGTCCGTTCTTAACCTGAAACTGTTCTTAACCTGAAGCACCACTTTAGCTAATGGGGCCTCCTGCTGCCGCCGCGCTGCCGGAGCACGATTTCTGTTCTCATCCTGAAGCAAAGTTCTTAACCCGAGGCAATATTTCTGGGTTAGCGGAGTCTGTAACCTGAAGCGTATGTAACCTGAAGCGTCTGTAACCCGAGGTACCACTGTATCTCATACATTCTTCTGCCCCTGCAAAATAGCCTGACCTGCTCAAAGGATGACCTTTGGAATTTTATTTCTGTCTCTTAACACCTTGGGGCCATGAAAAATGTTCCAAAATGAGCGCTAAGCCTACTTTCAAAAGGCTCCCCTCTATTCCTCACCTGCTTGCCCCCCCCTACATTTCACAGGATTGAGCCATGTGCTCCCACATCTAAGCAATTCACTCCAGATGATGCATTACTGGCACAAGAAGACATGCAAGAGCAGGGGGTACAGACCCGTCCCTTAAGGCTACTTGGTGAGGAGCAGGGAAAAGATAGGAAGGAATCTGCATCAAATGGAGAAGGAACTGCGCCAGGAAGCATCAAGATTAGCAGGAGGGACTGGCCTGTGATGCTGCGGAGCTTTATGCCACTCAAGTAGGGCTCAGGACATTCCATGATCTGGAAGAAGGTATCAAACTCCATATGCCAGGTCCAATCCCCATCATGATTTCTGGTAAAGAAGGGATTATCCTTTCACTTTCTAACAAACTCTTTATTTGGTTCAATCCAGCAAATAAGGAAGGGGCTTAGCTAACTGAATAGGCACAATCATGGTCCAAACTGAACTCTGGCTTCCAGCATGGCATCTGGTACGTTTTATGTCCTCTGATCGCTGCTTTTTTGTGTTTTAACCTTTGATTTTATGTACAACAAGTTGAGAAGATTTTTCTTGATTTAGTATTTCAGAAATTTATGTATCAATAGAAGTTAAACAAAAAAACAAATCGATTCCCACACTCTCAGCTTTTGTGTTTCAAATAATGCAAGCTTCAAGGGCTAAGGCAAGGATGGATTACAATCGCCAAGGATCACAGACTTCGCACATGTCTGGTAAGACTCTTAATTTTTATTTAAACACCACAACTGTTCTGCATCACAAACTGTTCTTTAAACTAAGAAGCAGGTACTATTGCAGTGAGGCCATAACCGTTCAAAGATGGATGTGGAGAAGAAGCCCACGGGGCACACATGATTGTGCTGTATTGCCTTTAAAAAGTCCTGAAAGGCCCCAAATGGCCAATGAAGGGGCATATTCATAGGTCAACCCTCATTTGCAAAGCTCCTACTGAGTGATCATGCATATATTCCACAAGCCCCATTCCTGCTCCCACTATATGACTGCACTAATTTGGACTTGAAGCAAGTTCACTTAACTCAGCATGAATGTCAACAGCTCAAATAAGCCAGCCTGCTGTTGGCTTTTATTAGGTACAAATAAGGTTTGCCTATAACAACCTAATAAACACAACTAAATTATTTATTCAGGTGAATAAATAACTGAATAACTTGTGCATGGTTTAACCTGTTCAAGACGATCTTACAGAATTCAGCTCTCTCTTGGAAGAATCTTTATTTGGGATATGTATTAAAAAAACCAAAACCCACAGGGAATGAGCTATTGCAATTAAAAAACCACACATAAATTGATTGATAGATATTTCTCCAGAGTATAAGAATAAGAGACAAATCCCTGCCTACATTCCTCTCTCCTCTACTGCTGTTACTAAAAAGGTATTCAGTACCCATGTGAGACTAGGTGGGGAACCATAGCTCAGTGGTATGGTTCTGAGCTTTGCATGCAAAAGGTCCCAGGTTCAATCCCCAGCATCTCTAGGTAGAGCTGGGGGAAACTTCTGCCTAAAACCCTGGAGATCCAGTTGCAAATCACTGCAGACTAGATGGACCAATGGTCTCACTTTAAATTCCTAGATGACCAATGCCTCTCTTCCAGTCTTTCCCAACCTGGTGCACTTCAGATGTTTTGGACTACAATTCCACACCTGAAAGGTGTCAGGTTGGGGAAGGCAGCTCCATCCATTCTCCAGCAAATCTATTTTGTAGGTGTGGGAGGACAGAACAGATATGAGATCTGTAACTGGATCCCTCAAATTTTATTTTTACAGGAAGAAAAGTTGCTGGGAGTGGTGTGGCTCTAATTTTGTTGTTGCACTGGCCTCGTGCAATTTCCCAAGGATAAATAAATCTATGCCATCCCTGCTCCCACTGCTCAGTGGTAGGAGCACACTGAGTGGTAGCCTCTTCAGTTAAAAACCAGAGTCTGGCAGCAGGGGGGCTCGCATATTTCTGTCTTAAACGTTTGGTGGCCTGCCGCCCACCTAGGATTAACCATACTGGGCTAGCTGGGCACCTTTGGCTGTCTTCAATCCTATAACCACTTCCCTGGGAGTAAGCCCCCTTGCATTAAACAGGGTTTACTCCTTAGTAGACATGTATAGGGATTGTGATGCGAGTAGAATACAGTCTCCTCCGTCCCTATAAGTCACACCAGAGTTGGGGGGTGGGAATTACAGGAACAATAAAGGAGTCTGGAGTGTGCAGGAGGATGCCATCCCAATGTTCACAGCTGGGGGGGGGTCACCTGCAGCTCTCCTGCTGTTTTGTTGGACCCCCAACTCCCATCAGCCTCGGCCAGCGAGACCAAAGGTTAGAGACGATGGGAGTCCAACAACATTTGGGGCGCACAGGTTTCCCCTTATCCTTTTCCGTATAGGGATGCATCCATTAACTCTTTGGCAGCAATAGTCATCGCAAGCTTAATCCTCAACTTACTTCACACGCATCTTAAAAAGCAGAGACATCACCTTGCCAACAAAGGTCCGTATAGTTAAAGCTATGGTTTTCCCAGTAGTGATGTATGGAAGTGAGAGCTGGACCATAAAGGCGGCTGATTGCTGAAGAATTGATGCTTTTGAATTACAGTGGTACCTTAGATTAAGTAATTAATTCGTTCCGGAGGTCCGTTCTTAACCTGAAACTGTTCTTAACCTGCAGCACCACTTTAGCTAATGGGGCCTCCTGCTGCCGCCGCGCCGCCAGAGCCCGATTTCTGTTCTTATTCTGAAGCAAAGTTCTTAACCTGAAGCACTATTTCTGGGTTAGCGGAGTGTGTAACCTGAAGCGTATGTAACCTGAGGTACCACTGTATGGTGCTGGAGGAGACTCTTGAGAGTCCCATGGACTGCAAGAAAATCAAACCTATCGATTCTTAAGGAAATCAGCCCTGAGTGCTCACTGAAAGGACAGATGGTGAAGCTGAGGCTCCAATACTTTGGCCACCTCATGAGAAGAGAAGACTCCCTGGAAAAGACCCTGATGTTGGGAAAGATGGAGGGCACAAGGAGAAGGGGACGACAGAGGACGAGATGGTTGGACAGTGTTCTCGAAGCTACCAGCATGAGTTTGACCAAACTGCGGGAGGCAGTGGAAGACAGGAGTGCCTGGCGTGCTCTGGTCCAGGGGGTCACGAAGAGTTGGACACGACTAAACAACAACAACAACACTTCACTCGCAAATCCTCCTCCGCCACCGCTGGGCTTGTAGCTAAACCTCGCTCGGCCCTCGCAACCTCACTTCCCGCAAACGCAACACAAACACACCCAGCGTAGCCCGGTTCCAAAAGGATGAATTCAACCCTCTTCCCGCACATTTTTAAACTTCCCTTCCCAAAAACGGAGCCGCCGCCGCCGCCGCCCCGCTTGGTCTCAGCCTTCCTCCCAGCCACCCCGCTCTAGAAATGCCTCCCTCTTTCCTTCGCAGCCCCGGGGAAACTACCCCGCTTTACCTGCCCTCGAGAGGTCCCGCCCCCACTCCTCCTTGCGTTGCCGTGACGGACAAGGCCCCCGTTCAATCGGTCGTGCTGCGGCCCGGCTGGCAGCCAATGAGTGCGCGAGGGAGGGGAGGTGGCGGAGGAGATCCCGGGGCGACCGGAGACGCTGTCTCCGTGGCAACGGGGCCTGCAGCGACGCGGGCAAAATGCCAGGCCTGCATTTTCCTGGGTTTAAGTGGGAAAACCAGCCCTGGTCTGCCTCTGCGGCTTTAACGTTATTACCCACTTGAAGTTCCTGAGTCATTATGGTTCCTGGCTTAAGTCTTAAGTATAAAACTCCCGGGAATGGGTTGCATATAGCAAAAGCAAATGTCTTGCAAATCAAGCTGCTGATGGTACATTGGCACAGGAGCGTGCTGGGCTGCAAAAGCGACCCTCAATGCCAAAAGAGAGGTTTACAATATTTATTTTAGAAGACGCTATGCCGTAACAATGCCGTTGGAAACAAATACAGCACACATCAGTCCTGAAATGGAACTTATGTAGGATATAAACAACAATATATGGAGGGCCACGTGGATATCAAACCATTGCTGATAATTAAACCATTTCACTGTCCTGATGGCGACAATCTGTATTAGTGGCAATAAATACTTTTTTCAAATTTTATAAGCCTCAGAAGTACCGCAGTCCACTGCATTTCCCCACGAACCTCCCAACCCCTATTCTCCACCTCTTTGTCTAACACTGCCATTGCCGGCACCAGTGGCTGCTCTCCATTTTGTCCTCTATGGTCTATTATCACATTCCACTAGAAGCCTCATAAACATTTATTGGGTAACATATCCAGGACTGGCAAATATCCAGAAGTTGAAGCTTCTTTCATCACAGTATCTTCAAGCTAGGAAGAGCTTTTCACTTGTTGGAAGCATCTGGGCAGGAATTGAGCAAATGTCCAGGAAAATCCTGACGTATGGCAGTCCATGTCCTTTTTGCTGTTTCTCCATAAAAATAGCTCAAAAACAATTTTGCCCAAAAATCTCAACAACTTTGCCCCCCCTAAAAAAAAGGGTTGGTGGGAGTCCAACGGTATCCAGAGAGAGCCAAAAGTTTCCCATACCTGTGGAGTCTAGCCACTCCACTGCAATGGGTTGATCTAAACATTATCTTTGTACATTTGTCATTTTACCCATTTTATCCATCTGCCCCCACTCTCCCATCCCTTGCCCATCATTTGATCCTCATGCATCCCATTTCCCCTCCTTTCCGATTCTGTTTTGTTCCTCCCTCTAATTGTCTCAAACAAATTAAATCTCCAGGAATGAAAGAGCTTTTTTATCCTTGTAACATAAAGCCCCTTTTTACTCTGGGATTGGGAGGGATTTGCTGAGGCCGAAAGATGTTTAATGCAGCAGCCTGGGCGGTACGGGGTCGGCAGGTCTGTCCCCTGGGTTCTTATGCAGGCTGTTCTGGCAGGTGGCTCTAACTTGCTTTGCATGTACTTTTACCTCAGGCTGGGATTACTGTTAAATTGGGAAGTCTCTGTGCACAATAAATAACTTGAGAGATTAAGTGTTCTTGCAGCCACTTTGGAAACAAAGTCTGTTGTTGCTGTGTTCCTTCTGGCAAAAGATCAAGTCTCAGGCCCAGTGAAAAGCAGGCATGTGTTTAGTTGAGTGCAACACAGGAATAACTAATGAAACAAATGAAATTAGCATACCCTCCAACATTTCTCTGATGAAAATAAGAAAGTCCTAAGGAAAAGCGCAACATTCCAGGATCAAGTCAGAAACCAGGGCAGCTTCTGTAAATCTGGGGTTGTCCATGGAAAATAGGGACACTTGGAGGGTCTGAATGAACTATTCCCAGCACTTTTTTTCTGGGGGTACACAGGGGTACACATACCCCTAAACATTTTGTGAATCTAAGTTTGGTCTCATTGAGCGGCAGTATTTCAATATGCGTAGGAAAATGAGAGTACCCCTAAACATTTTTTTAGGGGGGGAAGCACTGGCTATTCCTCTTCTACATCAGGAGCCAGCCAGGAGTGGTGGTGGTCTGCAGGGCCATTAAGCCTAGGGTATCAGGCTCAAAAAGGACTAGACACTTGTGCATTTTCTGGCATTGGATAAGTTTCACAACTTGTTTTTATGCACATCAGACCAAAATGTGACACACACCCTCAACTAGAAAAGTATTTGTGTATGTGTGCATGCATGTCTGTGCTTGCATGTGACTCGCTCTATTTTGGGTGTCTTATTTTATTTTTGGGTGATGTCATTTCAGTTTGTGTTATAGCTAAGGGTCTCAAAAGCTGGAGGTGGCCCGGGCTTCTTTGACAGTTTTTAGTCACTTATTTACCTGTGCGTTTAGTTGTTCAGGCAAAGAACCACCTAAAGCACGCATAAATTTCAGTAGATCAAATGAGAAGTAGATGAAATGAGAAGTGGCCACTTTCCCCTTAACTACCAGTCTATGACTCTCACCTGAGTATAATAAGGAATAATAATGACCTCTTGGCTTTAATGGAATGAAATGGCCTCTTATACAGCCTTGAGAACGCCGGCAGTAAGGGCGCTGGTGCCAACCAGAAGCAATTCTTCACAAATCATTACACAGCGGGATTTTTTGTATGTTTCTCAATCGAGCACCCCTACCTCACTGCAGCCCAAAGCAAAGACAATGAGAAGCAACACATTTGAAATATAGAGATCTCTTCTTTATTAACAGACAAAGAGTACTGTTTGGTCAAATACATCAATATTAAAACAGGCTTCAAAAGGGGGAGTGGAGGTGACTTTCAGAGGACGGCACCACTTAAATGGGTGGTTTGGAGGATTGAAGGGGATATTAGAAACAACACACACCAAAGTTACAAAGCCTTCTGCACTTTACACAATCCCTTCAATCGTTACAAATTACACAACCCCTCAAAACTTGGAGGCGGCCTGTTTTCATAGATGGGCATGTTGACCTGGGCACAGACATGCTCGCTGATACCAGATTGTTGAAGATGGATGTTAGCAGGGACTTAGGAAAAGGTTATGTTGTTAGTGGAATACAGTGGGTGAGACACACACAGCACAGAACTCACTAACAGATTGACACTGGCCTTCCTAAAAGGCCATTGCTTTGTCCACTCATCAGTTATCATGGACCATGAGGAAAATAATGGAAAATGAGATGGTAGTTCAGCTACCTGAAATGAACACCTTCTAGCATGACATATTAAACAGTATATATCCCCTTGGCTCTGCAACTGCCATCTCTTATTGTTGACGAACAACTGAAAATAAAAGATGTAGGAGCAGGGTTGAAATTAAGGTGAACCTGAGGATATCAAAAGAGCAGTAAATATTCTAAACCCAAGTGGGATGGAGATGGCAGTGCAATTCCATGAACACTGCAACTACAAAAACACATTGGCTACACAACAAAATGGCCACCATGCCCCTTGGCTGGGCAACTGACCTTGGCCTAGTCTTTTTATTGGTTGGTTGGTTTTCGTTCTTTCATTCTTTTTTGGTTTCATGTTTTAACTCTCTCTCCAAAGTATGGAAGGAGATAGGTTTTTGCATCTCTGCAGGAAGGTACTAGTGAAAGAAAAATAAAATCTCACTGCTTACAAATCTGGCATTGGAGCAGCAGTTCTGCTAGGCAGTGAGATCACCCTGGGTTGCACAAATAAGTGTTAATATGTGTTTCCTGTCTTGGATGAAATGAATGTGATGCGTTTAAGAGCAGGGCCTGAAGTGCTAATACTTTACAAGAGCTTTCTTTTTAAAGACTTCAGTGTACAGTATTTGGTTGTGAAAGGGTGCTTCTGGCCGACTTTTCAAGATATTCATCTTGATCTGTTTGCAGGGACATTACACAATGCTGGCTATTTAATAAGCATTCATTCTGATTGTTTGCGAAGGGGTTAGACGATGTTGCATCAAGTGCTGTCCTATAGTTCCCAGTGCATTTTCATGTCACTTTCCTTACTGCAATAAATCCAATCTTTTGGGGAATCGGTTTTGTTGCACAAGACATCCCAATCAACTATAATTGTGAAACCTGAATTTACCAGCATGTGGCCAAATTCTACCCCAAAACGGTGACAGTCTGGAACTGTCTGGAATATTTTCTCTAATCTTAGAGGGAAGTCAGATTCAAATTTCACACGCTACTCTGGGTGGTGGTGAGCCCTACATGATTTGCATTAACAGTAGAGCTAATCAAGTTTGTTTCTTTTGGAGTGCAGATGCACAAGTTCCGATTTTGTACAATCAGATGAAAAGTAATGTGAACAGTGGCTTGGAGAGTTACAAAGAGAAAGTAACTGGGGAGCTCCTAAATTCCCAAAGAATTGTGTGGACATTTTTTAGATGGCGGGCAAAGAGTTAGTAAGCTGGCCTCCTATGCCCTTTTCCAGTCACTCTGGCAAAGCTCCAAATGGCTTGTATGCTTCTCTAGAATACCCTGTTACTCAGGAAATAAGTAATTTTGTGGACTATGGCCTGTAGACGTTTGTCACTGCTCAACAGGACAGTGGCTTTCTAAGGTGGCCCAGTATTGTTACAGTATAGATGATGATGCTCTTCTCCCTCCACCTGACTGAACATGAAATTTGTGCCAATCTATAATATAAGGGAGACAATGGTGGGTGACTGGGGAAGGGCCTTAGGTCTTTGGTGAGGCATCAACTTGCACGCAGAAGATCCCAGGTACAGTTCCTGGCATCTCCACATAGATCTGGAAGAGATCATGGTGTGGAATCCCAGAGAGCCACTGTCAGTCAGTGTAGACCGGAGGTCGCCAACGTGGTACCCCTCTAGATTTTGTGCACTACAGCCCTCATCATCCCTGACCATTGCCCATGCTGGCTGGGGCTGATGGGAGTTGTAGTCCAAAACATCTGGAAGGCACCACATTGGTTAGCTCTGATGTAGACAATACTGAACTAGATGGTCCAATGAATGATCTGACTTGGCTTAAAGCAGTTCCTATATTAATTGGACCTTCACAGCCAAGGTGTGAGGACAACACCAGCAGGCTATCTCTCTACCTCAGAGATCTTTCAAAACATCTCTTCCCCAAACAAGAAGTGAGTGACTAAAATCCTTTCCCCTCCCATTCCCCTTTCTCCTAATCGCTCTTATTTTAAAGCAGAGAGTTCAGAAACATAATACTGATTTGCTTCCCCATTTAAGGTACATTAAACTGTGACTAATTAGAGTTAGTTCTTCTGTTGCCAAGATCAGGAAGTTAGTCGGCCATTTTGCCTCAATTATATATATTTTTAAAAGCATAGAGAGACTACAGAACTATAATTCTATAGTTTTATAGTATATGATATATATAGTCAGACAAATGTGCTGACAAATCAAGAATACTACAGCCTTTGTCTTTCTGCTGACATCATCAGCAAAAGTATGCTTATAGATGAGTCTAATAAAATGCTTGGTATCTTAGCCTAAAAATGTGTTCCTTTGAAAACTGGACCTCATCTGCAAATTGTCATTGGAAACAGATTTAGAACTCTTTCTGCTATCTAAGCTCATTTGCTTGTGAGTTCAGTGGGAGGTTCAACACTGATGTTTACTTGTAGGCACAAAACCTTTGGTAAAATGATTGTAACTGAGACCAGAAATGATGCTTTGTCAAATATTTGGGGTGGGGTGCGAGGGAAATAGAGCTTCCAAATATCAAGATCAAAAGTTCTAGTCGGATGTTTTTCTTTCTTTCTTTTTAAATTCTTAGGCTTCTTTCTTTTTTATTGTGGACTTACTTGGCCTTTGACAGATGTTTTGGCCTAAGTATTTCAGTATTGCCTTCCTTTCCTAGTCTGGCTCCATGCAACATGAAAGCATTAAAAAGAAGACCAAAGCACAGAGTCATGCCCAGAATTCAGATTTCAGATTTGGACAAAAGTATTTCAATTCAGGATTTCAAGCTCAAATCATTGGCTTGCTGGCAATCCCATTTTTAAAATAAAAATAAAATTCCAGCTATTAATGTACCTGCTAAACAGTTACCCAGCATATGATTAGGTCTTAAATAATAGTTTGTAGAATTACAGAATATTTGCTATAAAACCAATTGATTTTGTATCATTGTCATAGCAAAGGTGTTGTAAACATGTTTCGATCCATGGGAAACCACTGTAAACCAGCTGTAAATCCTATAGATAAATGCTTTTTTCTCATTTATAAAATGCATCAAACTGGTTGCTAACAAACAGTAAACCCGTTGCAGTTTTATAATAAACCAGTCTTAAGCTTGTAGCAAAAATGTAAACATGTTGTAACATAGCAAAATTATTTTAAGTTGGTTAGTAAATCACTAGTAAATCTGTAGTTAATCTGCTTTAAGTCTACATAAAGCCTATAGCAAATTTTCTCTAATACTCATATCAAACATTTCATAAATAAGTTGTAAAGCATGTGCTGTAAAACGGATACATGGTTCTGTCAAAACTGTTATAAAACTCCAAATTAAGTCAATATAAAGTAGAATAAGCTATTTACGAACAGCTTAATACATTGGCTGATGCTTAAATCTCTGTTAACATCAACATCCATAAAACTGTTGTAATTTGGGAAGGGGACACCCTATAGTAAATATATGCTAGTAAACACATCCACAGTAGTTCTCCAATGACAGCTAATTTTTATATGTCAGATAAGTATGTGAACATTTTGTAATAAAATAATTAGGATATACTACAATATGTTTTATACATGAAGCCCACACACAGCATATTTGCAACCTTATCCCGATTAAGCTGTTTTAGGCAGTTTCAACTGCAAAGGAGGACCAAATTTTAAATATTTCATAACACAGTGGCCAGAAATGTAAAGCTATTTTAAGCATCATGTAGAGCCACGGTCAAGTTGCATTTTCAAACTATGTTTTAAAAGATTTCCAGTGTTTTCACCTAAGATCTAGCTTCCTAAATCAGTATTATAATGGAGTGTCCAAAAGTTAATATTATCAGAGAACAGAGTTTGCCGCAACTCTTTTGTAAATCTATTGTAAACACATTTGTAGGCATTCTTTGCAATAGATTTACATATGAGGTCTAGATTTTAAACATGGCACCAGAGTACAATACCCAAAATGTATATGAAATGGTGTCCTTTAAAGAAACCGGTAATGAACCTATAGTATACTCAGAGGTAAAAAAAAGATAAACAGTAGGTTTATTTGAGGCTGGTTTTCCCAAAGATAGCATGGTTAATGTAAAGATCGCTTTGTCAAAAAGTCAGCCTGCCTGGCACATAAAGTTCAGCTTTCAAGTGAGAAACCAACCCAAAAATATAAACCTGTGCAAGTTGTGTTGTAAGCCTCATAGTAAACCTACAGTAAATCTCTAACCTGTCTTAAGCTGCTAGGTAAGCTTCCTTCTTTTTTCACACAGTGGATAAAAAACAGAGGGGTGGGTTTTTTTTCGCTCTCTTGGAGGTGTTTCTTTTTTTTTTCAACAGGAAATGGCTCTGAGAGAAGAGAAAGGCTCACAGGCTCTCCCCCTCCCCCCACACGTGCACATTTTCAGGGGTGCCTCAACCACACACTCCCATTCGCTCTGGACGGGAGAAGCAACTGTTGCCAGATCCTTCGGCCAACAAGGAAGGGGCATCAAGAGGTCTTTATGCCAACCGCCACATCCACCTCTTCTTCAGGCTGCAGGGTGTGCCACTGCGCAATGGGTCTCCGAGGATTGGCCAGCATGTCGGACCAATGGCGCAGCTCGGCCCCCGTGGCGTTGCAGCCCACAAAGATCTTTCCGATGGCTTCGTTTTTGCCCAGTTTGTCATAATCGAGGACCGTCAGAACAACCTGGACTTTCTGTGAAAGGGGGGGAAACAGGCACAATCAGCAGCAGAAGAGCTTATCCCTCTCCCTCCCCACCATTTTCCACCTACAACTCTTCCCATTGTTTACTCTCCCACACAGCTTGGCTTCCAGATGCATCTTTGCCAAATTGTTAGGGGAAAGCACTTGGGGAGTCGAGGTGAACAGTTTGCCGGTGTATAGTGGCTGGTGGGGAAAGGGTTAAGCATTCTTTGCTGAAAACTTCACCCTCTCCCTACCGCTTTGCCAAAACAACCGGGTCCTTATTATCAGAAGGAAACTTGGCAAGATTTAAGTACTTTTGACCTGGGGAGAGGTTAGGACATCTAATTTTAATGAGACTATGTCTTTCCAGCTCCTTAAAGCCTGGAGCTTTTCAAACGGTTGCAAACTGAAGTGGGGGAGGGGGTATCTAGAAAAGACTGGTACATAACCCAGAACTAGCAGATTCTATCATGATTTGAGGACTGGGTTTCTTTCTCCTCACAGGAGCATATGAGGGACGCCGTGATTACCGTATTTTTTGCTCTATAAGACTCACTTTTTCTCTCCTAAAAAGTAAGGGGAAATGTGTGTGCGTCTTATGGAGCGAATGCAGGCTGCACAGCTATCGCTGAAGCCAGAACAGCAAGAGGGATTGCTGCGCAGCGATTCCTCTTGCTGTTCTGGCTTCTGGGATTCATTTTTTCCCTTGGTTTCCTCCTCCAAAAACTAGGTGCGTCTTATGGTCTGGTCTGTCTTATGGAGACGGTATCCCTTTTATCAATTATTCTTTTCAGAGTGAGATTGGCATAATTTGTAATAGCAAAGAAGTGTTCTGAAGATGTCGAGGGTCTTTCCAAATGTTATCATTAATCCACCCAGAGTGGGGGTGGGGGTGGGAGGATGTGCAAGTATTTTTACAGCCAGAATGCTCAGAATGAAGAAGGATCCACAACAGCTCAGCACCCAGGCAATAATCATAGCAAGCCAGTTAGCTATCTGAACATGCAGTGGATCAGTGATGAGAAACAGCAAACTCATTTGCCCAATATGTCCTGACTTGGGCCCAAGCAAATACACAAACTTAGATGCAAACTAACCAGACAGAAACCCCTATGCAAAATTCAGCACTTGTGCATAAGTGTAAAAAAAAGTAACTTTCTAGCAAGATTGCAAAAAATATTTGTCCACACATCTCTAGTTCAGAATTGGCTGCCTTTGGGTGAAATGGGGGTGGGGGTGGAGAGAAGGGGGGGGGGGTTACCTGGATTTGTTCAAATGGCACCTCAAAACTGAACGACTCGTTGTAATAGGGATTCAGTGTGTTTTTCTTAATGGTTGTTTTCTTCTTCTTGATACGTTTCCCTCCTTGCATGAGATGGATTTTAACATAGGGGTCTGGGATAGGAGTAGAAAGATATTTCAGAATCACACAGGTTCCATTATGCAAGGTATTGCGGGTGATCTATGTTCCCATCTCCCCCACCGCTAATGAATTGTGATTTTGATGTCTATTGAAGGGCCACAGCTAAGAGGTAGTAGAACATCTGTGCTTTGCATGCAGAAGGTTCATGGTTCAATTCCGGGCATCTCCAGGTATGGCTGGGAGAGAGCCCTGTTTGAAATCCTAGTGGGCAGCTGCCAGTAATAAGAAGAAAAGCAATAGTCCATCTAGTCCAGCACTCTGTTCTCATAGGACTCAGCTATACAGCTGCAAATAAAATGTTTTAAGTGTGTTGTAAAGTGCAATATACAAATGTGACACTAGATGGCAACAGTGAGTTATAGGCAAATTCAATATATTTTTCAAAACGTTAAAAAAAAGCATTTTCATAGTACTTTTAATATGTGCCTAGATTCCACACCAAGTGGCCACCCAGATGCCCATGGGGTATCTTTTATATAAAAAGATTATGCTTTTTATTATTTATATGCCATCCATCTGACTGGGTTGCCCCAGCTACTCTGGGTGGCTCCCAACAAAATATTAAAAACACAATAAAACATCCAACATAAAAAATTTCCCTATGCAGGGCTGCCCTTATGTTTTCTAAAAGTCATATAGTCATATAGTTGTTTATCTCCTTGACATCTGACGGGAGGGCGTTCACGCCACAGCAGACAGTAAGACATACTGAGAAGGCCTGGTTTCCTGGAACTTCAATTCTCGCAATGAGGGAACCGCCAGAAGGCCCTCTGAGCTGAACCTTAGTGTCCAGGCTGAACGACGCTCCTTCAGGTATACTGGGCCGAGGTCATTTAGGGCTTTACAGGTCAGCACCGACACTCTGAATCGTGCTTGGAAATGAACTGGGAGCCAATGCAGATCCTTCAGGACCAGTGCTATATGGTCTTGGCGGCCATTCCCAGTCACCAGTCTAGCTGCCGCATTTGGGATTAGTTGTAGTTTCCGAATCACCTTCAAAGATAACCCCACATAGAGTGCATTATAGTAGTCAAAGTGGGAGATAATTAGAGCATGTACCACTCTGGCAAGACAATGCTCAGGCAGGTAGGGTCTCAGCCGTCGCACCATGTGGAGCTGGAAGACAGCCTCCCTGGACACAGAATTAACCTGCGTTTCCATGGACAGCTGTGAGTCCATAGCAACAACACTCTCCTCACCTGTGACTCCCCAGCAACAGTGGAAGTTAAATATTGTCTGTCGAGGATAAGGTTATACTGAGCTGGGAGGGCCAATGCTCTAATTCGGTATACAACAACCACAACCACCAATTAGACCCAGAAATATGAAAATATACTTGTAATGCACTTCAACGAAAAAAATACATATTTAAAGAAGAGTAGCAAACCATAATACCACAGCACAACCGGTTATAGATCTGCTTCAGCCATTAAGTCTTTTTCACAAATGCCCCCATTAGTCATAGAAACATAGAATCATAGAGCTAAGTCTTTAGGAAAGGTTTCCAACTAAAAGAAACCCAGGCTATGTCCTGATTCAGCTTACCACAATGGCGAGTTCTTACCTGAAAGGCCCCCCACGTCCATTTTTTTCAGGTTTTTCGCTTCTAGCACAATAACTGTCAGCTTCCCAGCCGTAGGGACATACCGGAGAGAAAAGCAGATGTCTCCCAGCTTCTCATGCTAAAGAGAGGAAAATAGAGCTAGTTTTGAGCGAGGATGGAAGCACCAAGAGCCAATCTCCATATTCAAGGGGAGGGTGGGTGATTTAGTGCAGGCAAAACCCTTCAAATGGTTGGCAACCTCCTCCCTGCCATCCACAGGATGCCAATTCTGTGGTCAGGACTCATGTGAGTCTCCTCCTCACAGCCCCAGATGTTGAATCATACGAACTCCACATGCCAGCGAGGTGTAGTGGTTAGAGCATGGATAAATGGGAGCACAAAGTCCACCACTGGCCTAAATTACCTCACAGGTTTGTTACAAGCAAAAAAAAAAAAAACCCCAGAGAGTGCAGGAGAGCCATATGTGCTGCCTTGAACTCCTTGGTAGGATATTTAATATTAAATAAATGGGATATAAATGTAAATGTAAATAAATACAAAAGTAAAATCATCCCAGCTATCTGATGTCAGCTGTTTATGGAAAAGAAGAAGAAGAGTTTGGATTTGATATCGCGCTTTATCACTACCCTAAGGAGTCTCAAAGCGGCTAACATTCTCCTTTCCCTTCCTCCCCCACAACAAACACTCTGTGAGGTGAGTGGGGCTGAGAGACTTCAGAGAAGTGTGACTAGCCCAAGGTCAGCCAGCAGCTGCATGTGGAGGAGCAGGGACGCGAACCCGGTTCCCCAGATTACGAGTCTTACTTGCCCTTCACCCTAAGGTCCCAGGGTGAATTGCAACAATTAAAACACAATGTTAAAAACTAAATCAACTCACAATCACAGAAATGAGGTGGGTCCTACAAGTATCAAAAGCTGAGGTAATAAGCTGTGAGTTCAGAATTCACCAAAATAACATGTAAAGGGCCCCAACTGTGATGTTCAAACCCACTTTCAGACTCAGGCACTTCTGAAAGAGGGTCCACCCTGATGGATCCCTACCTCTTCTTTCTCCGCCGACTGCAGGTCCCGCCACTCTTCAATGACGTGGGCCAGATCCACCGTGTTCATGGGGATGCGTATCTCACCAATGGCATCGTGCTTGGAGAAGCGGTCAAAGTCATAGACGGCCATGACAAGGGTCTTGCCGCCCAGTTCCGAGTAGGGGACCTAAGGGCCAAACACACAACGGGTTGATTAAATCAGCTAGCAAGACCAGTGGTCAGGGATGATGGGAATTGTAGTTCAAAAACAGCTGGAGGCCCAAGGTTGGGAAACACTGGATTAAATGGCAGACGGCATTGCAAGGGTGTGGAACCTCCCACCTGAGGGTCAGATGTGACCCTCTGGACCTATCAGGCTCTCAGAAGTCTCAGCAGGTCCCCCCCCCTCTGCTCAGGCCACACCCCCTCACAAGCTCTGCTCTGAGTGTTTTGGCCTGGCTGGAAGGTGTCCTTCAACTGTGATGATGCTTCTTCCTTGCCTGGATGGAGGATTCAAAGGGAGTTATGAGTGTCTGGGTAGGCACTGGCTACTGTCCTAAGGAAAAATTTGCAATTTTTGCCCCGCCCACTCCTGGCCCCACCCACCACTGATATATGGCCCATGGTAGTTTGCCCTGAAGGGAATGTTGCGTCCCCCTGCCTCTGTGCTATTGGTCGATTCAGTGGTAAAACTGTGTGATAGGGTGGGGAGGGAGAAGAGGATCCGCAAAGTATGGGGAGAAGCCACTGGTAAAAAGGGAAGGCGATGGAATAGATGGGGAAGAAATGCTCAGCAAAGCTCAGGAACTTTGGCCAAGATGGAAGAGGGAACATGCAGAGGCCAACTTGCCTTAAAAGTGAAGGACTCATTGAACGTGGGGTTGAGGGTTTTGCGGTGCACTTTGGTCTCGTATTTCTTCTTCTTCTCTGGGAGCAGGAAGACTTTGACGTAAGGGTCCGAGGTGCCCCCGATGTCCAAGGCTGGCAGGTCAGCAGCTTGCAGAATGCCCACCACCAGCTAAGGAGGAACAGAGGAACAGAGGTAAGCTACCTTGCCTTGGATCAGACCAGTGGCCCGTCCATCCTAGCTGGCAGCATCGACCATCCCTACCTGGGTGCTTTGGAAGTCATAATCAAGTGAGTACTGGAGTTTCCCCAACTTCTCCTGGGGCTTTTCTTCCTTGGGCTCCTGCAGCAGAGATGGATCCAAATCTTCTATCTCAGGCTGGACCTGGGAGGGAGAGAGGGAAGGGTCAGAGCAGCCAACAGGGAAGTATTAGCATCAAAGACAGAGAGCAATCCACACCATATATCTAAAGTACTCCACACTCTTTCCCACCCCCCAAAAGAACCTTGGGAACTGTAGTTCCCCCTTAATTCTAATATTCTCACTGCCCTTAAAAAACTACATGCACTTTTAAGATATGGTGTGCATCTGCCCAGAAATGTTGACGTATGTAACACAGCACAATCTACAATTCTTAAAACGCACATGTTGATCAGGTATATAAAATGTATTTTGGAGGCACAGAAGCAAGCGCCTAATAGGCAATGCTAAACTGATAGCAGCTTTTGTGTAGTTCCCTAGTTAAAAGTCAGTTTATATATGGATTATGGATGCCTGCCGGCATGTGTGCAAGTTCAGAAATATCTTAGGAAAGCGAAGACTTCCCCTGGTGCCGTGATAGGGAAGCAGCCACCAGTCTTGACTCACCTTGTCGATGTAGCTCTTGCCCAGTTCCTTCACCTCCTTCATGTTGATCTGGGCCTTCACTTTGTCTTTGCCTTTCTTGCCTTTCTTCTTCTTGCCACAGCATTTCTTACAGGCGCAGAAGCAGCAGCAGAGAAGCAGGAGGCCGGCCACTATGAGGATGGTGGCCAAAGCCCAGGGCGGGACTGGAGAGGAGCAGAACAGAGGGGCAGTGAAGGCGGGTGAGGTTCAACAGCCTTTCTCTCTTTTTGGATGTAATATATATACAGTGCATCTTCTAAGTTCTGAAAGCATGTTAGTTAATGCAACAATTTTGACAATTTTTGACAACAGCCCAGTAAAGCAGGTCAAAATTATCATTCCCCCATGGCAGAAGGGGAAACAGTGGTTGCCTAATTATTGGAGGAGTTGAGATTTAATTGTGAAATCCTTTACTTCAGGGGTGGGGGAACTTTTTCAGCCTTCCCTTCTTGAGCAACTTCTGTAAGATATTCCACTATAGTTGCTTTTGGTCCTTGAATAAAAGAATCCTAATGTTCCCTGAGCTGAAATGGAACTTACTCCCTAATAAGCATGCTTCGGATATAAGCCCAAGCTTAGTAGTGAGGCCATTTCCCTAAATCCATCCATGAGCCTTCCAAGCCCTTCCTCCACATGACAGTATCCTCGCAGGCCCTTGCAAGCCTTCCTGCTTTTGTGTCACTGTCACATTTGGGCGGGACACCTCCCATTTCCCCCTTCAGGCCTAAGCTCTGGCTTCTTTCTCCAGAGTTACCTAATTCCATGGAGCTCTGCCTGAAGAAAAATCTCTTTGTCGATTATACATCTCAAAAGGTTCCGCTGATTAGGCTAGCGAAGAATAATACAGGCACCTGGACTGTTATAATGTTATATCCACATGTGAAACATGGAACAGATATTAAGCATCCATCTCTAGGCCATGGGGCACTAATCAGGGCTACGTATACTTTGCATTAAAACTGTTAGCCAATATAACATCCACACTTTAGCTTCAGAGATTTGACCAGTCCAAGCCCATATATTTTCAGAGCTTCACGAGGGCAGGAGGGGGTAAACAAACTGGTATTTCAGTAGTACATTCTGCAAGCTTGCTGTGCTCCACTTGTGTGGAATTAGAGGACACACACAGTCTTTGCGCGTTCTCTGTGCAAAAATTAAAACCGAACCCTCATTTTAGGGCCAAGAAATGCCAGCGACTCAAATAGATTAGGCATTGTTTGTATCATATCTAGGTGCCCTCTCAAGCCTGTTTCGTCAGACCCATCATCCGAGCCGAAATGTAAGCTGAGAAGGTGCTCAAGCTCCACCTACTTGGCAGGTCGCTCAGCTTGTTCATGAACTTGTCTTTCAAGTCAGAAAAAACGTTCTCTTTGGTGGGCATTTCGGTGGCATTGAGGGACGGCTCCATCTGGGACTCTGTCACCTCCGAGTCCACCTTGGCTGACCTCCGGGCTGCATTCATTGTGGAACCTGGAAGACGAGAGAGAGGGAGAAAAGGCTAATTTGTGAACTGCTGACGATTGCTGCAAGTGTAATCAGTTAAAAACAACAACAAAACAACCCTGTACAGTTTAACACCATTGACCCCATTCCCTAAGATAGCGTCCCTTCCTCCCTTCTCAGATCTTTTCTTTGTTTTCTCATCAAGCCTTTGACTTGTCCTTTTATACCTTATACCTAGCTGTAAACAGGTCCAAGTTCTGGAGCTCTGCAATTCATCCCTTAATAGGTCACACTGCCATCACCTAAGATTGGGATTGATGACCTTTTTCAGCCTGAGGTCCAGGTTCTCTTCTGGGCAACCTCCCAAGGCCCAGTGCTGGGCACAGGCAAAAGCGGGAAGTGCAAGAAACATCACCTTTGTACATCTTTGGGCTTGTTTCTACACATACATACACATTCGCCCTTCCTTGCCCTCCATGTAGTCAAGCAAGAATCATTATCTGAGAAGGACACAGTAATTATCAAGCCTCTGGCTTAAAAAGGTACCACACCCCTGGGGTACAGAAGTCCACATGTTCTGGAACCCCAGGGTTTCTCACGGAATCCTGCACACACAAAGGCTCCCCATATTGCTCCAGGCATTTGCACTGTATGGATAGACAGACGGATGCAAGCTGGAGTGGGGGAATTGCTCAGCACAGTCCTGTTCTTGCTGCTTGTGCGTTCCCCATAACTGTGAGAAGAACATCCAAATAGAGCTAAGGTTGCTGTAAGAAATTGTGAGGTCCTATATATGACCCTTTGGTTGGCATCTAAGGCCCTTCTCTGTGTGCCACCTTCACACGAGGTCTGGAGGCTGGCAGCGCAAGAACTGGCCTTTTCAGTGGTGGCTCCCCACTTGTGGAATGCTCTTCCCAGGGAGACTTGCCTGTCAACACTTTTTATATATATATTTTAGGCACCATGCAAAAACTTGCCTGTTTTATCCAGGCTTTTGCCCCTTAATTTGAAAGGTTTTCAAGTATTTGTGGCCTCTTTTAGTTGCACAGGATCCACAAGACCGATGCTTAATTTAAAAAAAAAGTTTTTATTGATTGTGTTTATTGTAATTGGTTTCAGTATTTCTTTTGCATCCTGGAAAGAAACTGGGAGCCAGCGCAGATCTTTAAGCTCTGGCAAGATGTGGTTGGCTCTACAAGTCTCCGTTAATAAGCTGGCTGCTGTATTCTGAGCTAGCTAGAGCTTCCAAATGATCCTTCAAGGCAGCCATCCAATGCATTTGTCTTCTCTCTTGAATAAGCTTAGAGGTGTACAAGGTTATAATAATCCATTATTCATTTTTATTGTTTATTTTTCATTCATTTCCGTTTCCATCCATTCATAATTAGTTCATTCATTTGTTGCTTTTCCCAGCGATTTTGAAAGTAAATTCAATCAGTCTCCTGCTGACTATAACTTTAGTAACGGTGTCCAGGGGAGCAGTTGCATTCATCTGTTGCAGCAAAGAGTCTTGTTGCATCTGGAAGACTGACCCATTTATTCAAGTAGAAGCTTTTATGAACGAGAGTTGCGTCTGATGAAGTAGGCTGTCACTGTGAATGAAAGCTTACATCCTAATAAATATGTTCATCTTTAAGGCATCACAAGACTCTGTGCTGATTTGCTCCAGAAGAACTAAAACTATCACCCCTGTGTTACCAAACTCTTTGTTGTTTTATAACTTTGCCAAAACACAAAGGAAAACCTCCAGCTTTACTGTGAGATAAACTGAAAAGGACTGCTTTGCTCCCTTTAGCAGAGCAAAGAGAAGGGCGAGAGGAGATGAAATGAGGATGATTTACAAATACATCTGGGGGATTAATACAATGATGAGATGGGGGGAACTAGGTAAAATGAACACATGGATAAAACCATAAACGGTTTCGCTCATTGGTTCTCTGGTTTTCTGGACCAGTTGCCCCAGGTCTGCCTATGCAGAATTGTGTTTCAATGTGAGATATTTGGGCAGGGGGCGGGTGTGAAATGCATCAGGTCATTCTCAGCTAAAGTTTCTCAGAATGCATTTTGGGGGGTATAATCTCTGACACACACCCCTCTCCTCTTTCTCAGAGCCTTAGAAAAAGAAAGCCAAAGTACTGCAGAATTTTCTCTGAATATTCTCCACGATTTATTTTGTTATATTAATGTTTTTTGGTGAGTGGGTGGGTGGCTACCACCCCCAAGTGCACAATGCCCTGAGCTTTGCTAGGTCCAGTGCACTGTGGAGGGTGGAAAATGGTGGCTACATGGTTAGCACTAGCAGCAGCAGCAAAAGAAAGAAAGAAAGAAAGAAAGAAAGAAAGAAAGAAAGAAAGAAA
>JAXCMG010000035.1:5103209-5130097 GCA_034642415.1 Podarcis siculus
AAAGAAAGAAAGAAAGAAAGAAAGAAAGAAAGAAAGAAAGAAAGAAAGAAAGAAAGAAAGAAAGACTCTTGGCATGGGCGGGGCGGGAGGGGGGAGAGAAAAGCTGTGATGTTGCCATGGCTAATTGTGAGCCCCCATCCTGAAGAAACTGGGATAATTCATCCTCTCCCTGGAAAAAAAAAATCACTGAAAATGTCTGTGCCCCCCCCCCCCCCATTTCTCTTCCTTGAATTTGAGAGGCCACCTGTGGCCAGCACTATGTGCAGCAGATTGTGAAAATTGACGTTATTGGTTTGTTTTTGTTCCTGTTTTCATTATATTTTTGTGTTTTTTATATTGCAATTTTATGTTGTGAACCACCCTGAGATCTATGGATATAGGGGTGGTATACAAATCTTGATAATAACAATAATAATACTTTGTTTGAAAGCAGGAGCCTGGATCCTTGGGCTCTCATCCAACAGAACGGCAGGGTTGGGAAACCTTAGCCTGAGGGCTGCATTCTGGGAGGCAAAATGAAATATATATATTTGTACAGTTGGCTAGCTTCTGCACACACCCACCCATCTCTATCCTCCTGCCAGGCAAGCGTGAATCCTTATCCCATCAAGACACTCCCAGCCAGGCAAAAGCACTCGCGAGGAGAGTGCAAGCGAGGGCTGCTAAGGAGTGTGGCTTCAGAGTCCCGAGGGCCACACTGGAAGGTGTGGAGGGCCAGACCTGGCTTCCCCCTCCTTGCAAAAGGCTGTAGTGTATCTACATTGCAGAATGGGGGCGTGTTGCTTCTCCTTCCCAGTCTTCTTTCTCTCAGCTTCACTGTCACACACACACACACGCCCCTCACTCAAAAACAAAGATGTTCCCTTCTGCTAAGAGCCATCTTGCCTCAATGAGGGTTTGGCGAGGGGAAGGAAGACGCAGCTGCCGGGGCGCACGGACTCCCGCGACAGGGAAGCCGCTGATTGGACGGGGGCATCTCCCCTGACGCTTGATGGACAGAAAGGCAACAGCTTGGCGAGGCGGGAGGGAGGGAGGGAGGGAGAGAGGGGGCGGCAGCCCCTCGGGGACTTTCCTCGTAATCAGGCAGGCAAGCAGGCACGTAACGCAGGGACGCAGCGCTGGATTTCAGGACCTTGGAGAGCAGCAGCGCCCGGCGGGCATGGACGAGTGCGCTATTGATCGCCTTAGCAGAGAGCTGCCCCTCCTCCTCCCCTTTTAAGACACTCCATCTAGAGAACCCAGGCGTCCTGAGTGCAGCCATCCCTCCCACCCACCCCCACCCCAATCCCTGCTTTTACTACCTAGCCTTTCCAGGGGAGATCGGAGTCTGGCTCCCAGCCACTCCTCCCTTTTAACTCACTAGCCCTCCCGCCCCGCCTCCACAGTGCAAACCACTCAAAATGGCCTTCTCCCTAGATCCCTTTAGAGTGGTAATGATTTCCACTCTAAATAATTAAGGAGGACCGAAAAGAGCTGGGTGCGGAGGACGAGAGGGAGCCCGAGGGAGCGCCCGCCTCGGATTATCATCCCCAGCGCTTGGCCACCGTCTCTCCGCACATCAGACTGACAGGCCGTTTCTCTTGGTTGGACACTCCCGTTTATCTCCTGACAAATAGGCCGGAACGGCCTCGGGATTCGAAAGCAGCAGCCGCCACCCGAATAAATGAATAAAAGAGCACAGTTCAAGCCCAACTTGCTCCTGGCGGCAGCATTTGAACTCAAGACTCGCGGTCTGCTTTAAAAACAACACCATCAACTTCCCTCCCCCATTCTGTATGTGCCTGAAAGGAAAACATGAAAAAGGCACGGAGAGAGCTGTGATTTGACTCTTCGATTGGGGGTTTTAAGGGCGCTGTTCTGATAGCCATTCACGGGGAAATTTACTGGCCTGGTTATTATGCAGAAGCTATATGTGCTTATAGTGGTTATGAGAAAGAGCTGTGAACAAGAAAGCCTGCATTTCAGACTCCAGCTCAGCCACATAGATAGATAAATGGTGATCTGCTGTTAGTATTGATTGCGGATGCTGCTTTCCACCATTTTAATAATAATAATAATAATTTAAAAAAATACATCAAATGCTAGTCCTACTCAGAGTAGACCCTTTGAAGTTAATGACCTTGATTAACTTAGGAGTCTACTTTGAGTAGAACTGAATACAACCCATGCTGTACAATCCTGGCTTATAGGCAGGGCTTAAAGCAGCTCCTGTTTCAGATATAATGTGTATCTGGCTTAGCAAACCTCAGGCGTATTGCATAAAATGTGGTGGAAAGAGCAGGGAAGGGGACCATGCAAACATAATGGTTATCCGTGGTCCAGTAAACCATGGTTTATTTTACTCACTGAGATCCTTCCATCTGAACTGGGCTACTGTGCGCAGGAGGAGTTAATTACAGTTCAATGCACATGAAAGGATGGATGTTTGATAGAGAGGGGTGGATATTAGGGGGTTTTTTAAGGAAAAGAAAATGGGAGCTGCATTTAACTCTCCATAGATTCAAAAAAAAGAAGGGTTTTTAAATGTTATTACATAAATGACACTATTTATTTTTATAAGTGAAAGGGATCCAGTTATTTAAATACGCTGTGTGGGCTTGTTCTGAGTGCCATGAGCAGTGATGTTCACAGTCTATCAGGCACAATTTTACTTTTAAATACTGTTTCGGTTTTGATGGAGAAACTGAACGGAAGGGAAACGGCGTCTGTGGAGCCAGAAAGACACAAAGAAATCGATGGACTGACAGATGTTCTATTTATTATTAGTAGAGAGTTCTGCGCTCTCTGCTCCTGCCCTTCCCATCTCCACCTCCTGTGTCCGCCTCGCATGATAGGCCCTGAAGTCTGTCACCCACCTGCCACACTCATTCTGCCTCCCTGCCTCTGATAGCTCACAGATGGGCTTGGCACGGCTTATGCGCTTCTCCACAGCCCAAATCCTCCAGATATTGTTTCAGAAGCAAGGATTTAACACCTTGCAGCTGCTGTGCGGAGAAAGGGGTGCTTGAGTGCTGGAGATGATTCATGTCTTTACCAGGGGATGGTCTGGAGGCAAGTGATGCAGCTGCCTTGCTGTAGCTAAGCAGGTCTGGGCCTCACCTTTCCTCCATGGCAACACGGAAGCAAAGGGAGCGCCGTAGTTCTTCCAGGGAATCTCTCATTCAGGCGCTGAACCGACCCAGACCTGCTAAGAAACTGCATCCTGCGTCTTCTGTGCTCCCAAACGAACACCCTCCAAGCATCCTGCCATTGCAGCTACACAGGAAGGTGTCTTCTATGGAGTCAGACTATTGATCTACCTGGCTCAGTACTGTCAACTCTGACTAGCAGCAGCTATCCAGGATTTCAGGGAGGGAGCCTCTCCCAGCCAGTGTGGTGTAGTGGTTAAGAGCGGTGGACTCATAATCTGGTGAACCGGGTTCACGTCTCCGCTCCTCCACATGCAGCTGCTGGGTGACCTTGGGCCAGTCACACTTCTCTGAAGTCTCTCAGCCCCACTCACCTCACAGAGTGTTTGTTGTGGGGGAGGAAGGGAAAGGAGAATGTTAACCACTTTGAGACTCCTTTGGGTAGTGATAAAGCAGGATGTCAAATCCAATCTCCTCCTCCTATGTGGAGACGCAGGGGGCTGAACCTGAGACCTTCTGCATGCCAGGCAGATGCTCTACCACTGAGGCAGGGCTCTGCCCCCAAAGGATCACAATACCTGGGGTAAATGGGTCTTAGGTAGGGCTGGGTGATATCTGGTTTTCAACTTCTTGATGTACCACCAGCTAAACATCACAATATACTGATATATCACAGTGTCTGAACTAAGGATGGAGCTAGGTAGAGGCATTGGCTGGCTTCACGTTTTCCCCACATTGTGATTTCTGCATAGCGCGCGCACACACACCATGATTTGCAATATATTGCCAGCTCAAAATTATGACACTGATATCACAATATGGATTTCAAACTGGTTTGGGACGATATATCATTATATCACCCAGCTCTAGTCCTAGGTTAGAAACTCTGTTAATGTGATGTGTTACAAACAGTGCTCTAAGCAGAAACAAACATCTCTTGTGGGTCCTGTTGATCTTGGTTCCACAACACCATCTTTTCCCCATATGCATACTCATTTAGCACCAACCTTTCCTATCTGTGGCCAGGCCATTGCCTCTGCCTCTTCTTTTTAAGAGAAACATATGAAATACAGTGGTACCTCAGGTTAATAACTTAATTTGTTCTGGAGGTCCATTCTTAACCTGAGGTACCCCTTTAGCTAATGGGGCCTCCCACTCCCGCTGTGCTGCTGGAGCACGATTTCTGTTCTCATCCTGAAGCAAAGTTCTTAACGTGAGGCACTATTTCTGGGTTAGCGGAGTCTGTAACTGAAGCGTCTGTAACCTGAAGCGTCTGTAACCTGAAGTACCACTGTAATATGATATGAGAAATGAATGTACCTCTGAGCATGTACAGAGTGGTTTCCTTCTGCCACTGCATCCTGTCCCCACAAACAACAGGAACTTCCTTCCCAAGTAGACAGCAGGACTCTCAAATAAATGTCTTGGGTCCATGCTAACACAAGAAGAGACCTACTGGATCAGGCCAGAGACCACACAGATGCTTATGAGAAGCCTGAAAACAGGCCCTGGGTGCAACAGAGCATTCACCCCACTTGTGATTCCTAGCAACTGATATTCAGAGAAATACTGCCCCCCCATACTGTAAGTTATTTGGGCAACACCTGTAACTCGCTTCCACTCCTTCAGCCCCACTGCTCTCCCCACACCCATCTTGCTATTCACGTGGCGGCGGCAGGGAGAGGATATAAAATGAGGCACATTAAAGAAAATGAATCTAATTTGCTTAGTTTGCTACATTTATTTATTAAGCTAATTGCGGAATCTCGGTCTGTGTGCGTGTGTTTTCAGATTTCCAGAACTCCTGTTTATGCAACAGTGTGTCCTGAGATCAACCCTCTTTTTTTCCCCCCCCCCCCCCCCCCCCCCCCCATTTCCTGGACGAATGCGCAGTGACACCCCTCTCCCCCAAGCTCCAGCGACGCCTTCCCAACCCGGGGGCCTGTTTCCAACTTGTCCCCAGATTTCCTGTCAGCTTCAGCTTCCCTCCCTGTCCTCCAGTTTGCTCATCCATACTTCACAAGGCTGTCAGAAAGGAAGAGCCTTGCTGGGAGGGAGGGACTGAAGGTGGGGGTGGGGGGAAACTGGCCATCCCCCCCCCCCTTCCTTCTAGGAGAAGTCGCTTCCTCTCTTGAGCTGATTGACTTGGGTGTGCAGGGGAGGGTATCAGATTCACAAACTAAACTCTCCCCCCTCTCAAAAGCACCTTCTCTTATTTCACGCCTGGTTTAGGTGCTGGAGTTAGTATTGTTTTTAAGGCAGGCATAACAATAAAACTCTGATTGGGTTGAGGAAAGGACGCGATTCGCGTAGCTATGGAGGGAACTCCTTTTTCTGTGGGGGTGCAGGGCTCAGCGTCTACAGCAGGCATGGATAACCTTGTTTTTTCCTGTTGAGAGCCGTATTCCCTCGTGGGAGAGGGCAATAGTCAGGGAGGGGCTACATGCCTGCATTGAGAGGTTGGCAGGACCAGAAGGAAGAGTGGGCGAGGCTCCTCCTCCTTCCTCTCTCTCTCTCTGCCACCGCTTTTCTCTCTCTTCCTCATCCTTCTTCGTCTCTTTGTGTACCACTCCTTTCTCTCCCTCCGACACCCTTCTCTCTGTGTCAACCCTTCTCTCTCTCTTTATCACTTTTTTTCCACCACCCCTTTCTCTCACACCCTTCTTTCTCCCTGCCCAGTGGGCTGACAGATGAGAGACTTCACTCTTGCCAGTCCTTCTTCCACCATCCCCTCCTCCTTCTCTGTTTCTCTCCTTCTGGGCTCCCCTTCTCACACAAAATGAGGCTGAAGGTTTTTCCTGCAGTTAGGCTGAGGGTTACATGCAGCCCTTGACCTGCAAGGTCCTCGCTTTCAATCCCTAGCCTGCTCCAGTACAAACACTTTAAAGGTAAAGGTAAAGGGACCCCTGACCATTAGGTCCAGTTGTGACCGACTCTGGGGTTGCAGAGCTCATCTCGCTTTATTGGCCGAGGGAACCGGCGTACAGCTTCCGGGTCATGTGGCCAGCATGACTAAGCCGCTTCTGGCGAAACCAGAGCAGTGCACGGAAACGCCTTTTACCTTCCTGCCGGAGCGGTTCCTATTTACAGTATCTACTTGCACTTTGACGTACTTTTGAACTGCTAGGTTGGCAGGAGCAGGGACCGAGCAACGGGAGCTCACCCCGTCGCGGGGATTCGAACCGCCGACCTTCTGATCAGCAAGTCCTAAGCTCTGGTTTAACCCACAGCGCCACCCACGTCCCACAAACACTTTAGCTAACCCTATTTACAAGGGACAGTTCCCATTTTCTAATCATGATCCCTATTGAAATACAGTCTCTGTAATCCCCACTCCCCCTTTTGGGGTAAAGACTTTTACCATTTGTTGCCAGGGCTAGTCGCAAGAGCAGTCATGCTTTGAGATTCAGCCACCTCCCTCCCAATTAACACTGAACAAGTCAGTGAGTGTATCTCATCTCCAGAGAACGTGCATGTAAATTCCTGTGCATTAACATTAAGGCTCCTAGAACTGAACAGCTTGCCATCTCACCCGCTGAGGCTTCACGCATTGTGTGTGAAGGTATCAGCAGCAGCAGCACGTTACTTGGGTATCTTCAGCAGGGATGGAGAAGAACCTGCGGTCATCTGGATGCTGTTGGCCTGTCTGTTGGCCATGATGAGTAGGGCTGATGGGAGCCTGTGTCATACAACCTCTGGAGGATCATAGGCCCCACCCCACCCCCTAATCATCAACATTGCCTGTGCTTGTTTTGTGACTCCTTGGTTTGTGACTCCTGGCTCCTGACTCTTGTCTCAACAGCACTACTCTGAACATCTCATCCATTGAGAGGAGGAGGAAGTCAGGAACACTGTCTTTGAACAGAGGAACAAAGCATTAAAACCTTTCTCTTAATGTTGTAAACAGCAAGGAACGTAATAGCCAGAGTGGATGGCAAAGGCCCAGACTCGTTTTTCCCTCTCTCCCTCTTCCCCCTCCAAGAGCAGATGTCTTACCAGATTAGCAGTTTCAGTCTCTTGCCTTGTGGGTGGCTCACACTCACTCACATTACACGTTGTGAAGTGTCAAGGAATAGATTTCGGAGGGGGGTAAGACAGAGAGGAGCATTTCCTTGTTGTGCTGGTGGTTGTTCCAGCAAAGGTTCACCTTCTTCACCCCACAGATCTTTGGACTCAGTCAGTCTCGCACGGCCGGCCCTACTGTGAGACAGGGTGCACCAGCCTGTTCCAGGAGGTAGATTGTAGGGTGCCACTGAAGAAGAACAATTTATCAATTGCCTAGTAGTTCATTAGATGATCTTTTCCTCACACTAAAAAGGTAAAGGGACCCCTGACCATTAGGTCCAGTTGTGACCGACTCTGGGGTTGCGGCGCTCATCTCGCTTTACTGGCTGAGGGAGCTGGCGTACAGCTTCCAGGTCAAGTGGCCAGCATGACTAAGCCGCTTCTGGCAAACCAGAGCAGCACACGTACTACGTTTGTAATGTTTTGTAGGGTCAACCCAGTCAGATGGGTAGGGTACAAATAATAAAATTATTGTTGTTGATGGTGATTAGATCAATCAGTTCAAACTACCCTGTTTCAAATAAAATGCAGCTGCATTAATTATATATTAAAAATAATAATACACAACCTTGGGGGGGGGGAGCCAGCTTCTCCATTGAAGGGGATTCGTGTTCTAAGATGGCAATGGCTGTGCAACATGAGTCATGATGTCTGGGTACTACGTCCAGCACTGGAAGTGGTATGACTCTAAATGCCACTTGCTCAGAATCACAAGTAGGGAGAATTGCTCAGGTCCTGCCAGTAGTCTTCCCAAAGGCCTCTGTTTGGCCATTGTGAGAACAGGATTTTGGATGTGATGGGCCTTTGAAGTGGGCCTTCTTATGACCTTATGAGCACAACCAGTGAAGTATGTATCTTTCCCCCTTCAGCAATATTATTTATTCACAGGTGCATTTATACAGATGTAATAAATTGCAGTTGTCTTCAGTTCATCAGCTAGAACTCAAACAACACGTCCAACATCCTGTTTTTCCGCAGTGGCTAAGCAGATGCCTCCAGGAAGCAAACAAGCAGAACCCAAAGGCAACAACCTGCCCTAGCTGCTTGTCTAATCCTCTGAGGTTATATTATCCTTGAATATGGGAGCCTATTTAGCTTTGGTGGACAAACAGGGCTTTGAAGCCACCTAAACCAGGAATCACCACCACCACATGGCAATGAATTCTGTAAGTTGATTTTTCAAAATAGGATAAAGGTAAGTGAACCATGCTTGTTTTTACTAGGGTTGTTTATATACTGCTCTTAATTTAGACCAGGGGGTCACCAACGGTTTTTAGGGCCATTATTTTTTTGAAGTACCATGGGCACAACCCACTCTGGTCACTTCTTGCTTGCCATTCTTCCACCTAAAGAAACAGAAAATACACATGTGTGTACTCAAAAACACACTTCACTTTCCCAAGGGATCTGTGTAAAAGTTGGATCTGGCAGAATTCATCCGAGCCACCATGAAAAACACATAGAGCTGAAGCAGGAAGTGGGAAAGAGCACCACTCTTTCCACTCCCTCCTTCATCTCTATGTATTTTTCAAGGGAGAAAAAGGTATCCATCCTTGCGGGAGCCAAGCAAAGACCTCAAGGGTGCCACTAACAGGTACCACATTGGCAACTCCTTATTTAGGAAATCCCCTGAGCAGGTTCACAAATCAGGATGTTCAGTCTACATCACAAAATCAGCCTGTTAGTTTGTCGAGCTCTTGGACAGGTTGCTTTGAAGGCTTATTTTGGTGACATTTTCCCTCTGGGGGCAGCAAGTAGGGCAGACACAGACAAGGTCTCAGCATCCCAACGAAGACTGTGCCATAACTTTACAATTAAGGAAATATTGTGTGACATCAGCACAGAGCTCTTCCAAGTGGAGACGGCAGAGAGAGTGCCATAATTACATCACAATGGCCGTGCCAGCCATTCTATTCAAAGAGATTAACAAAGAGACAAACATTTCAGGCTGACTGCCAAACAACCCACCCCCCAAACAACTGGTAGCCAGTGGAGTAATGAGTTAGAACATGGCTGAGGCCTTTCTGCTGAGCCCTGGCCTACCACCACCTAGTGAGATGGGAAAGGAAAATAAGTGGCAGGAATACTCAAGATCCGTATTATAAAACAAATCAATGATTAGACCTTCTGCCTGTATGCAACAGATCAGAAGGATGGCATCCAAATGGCTGCAAATAAGCTAACGGTTCAAAATGTTCCAGGAAAGCTCCTGGAATTCAAGAACAATTTATGCAGCGTTCTATGGTGGGATCCATTCTTGGAAATTTTATTTTGTGAGCAGAGCCAAAGCTAATGACATTGCTGGGTTCAATGTAGGGCTGGCTTCTCAAACCACACAGCACAGCAAGGATCCTATACAGGTCTACAAAGAAGTCATTCCTTCTGGATAGAGTGGAGCTTACTTTGCAGTCTTTCTGCAGGAGGCACAGAATCCAGAGGCAGATTTAGCACAGTGCGAGCTGTTCCATCGCACCGGGCGCTGAGCCTAGGGGACAGCACAGGGCATCACAACTATGGCGGAGTGATTTGAGCAGCAAAGAAGGCGAGAGGTGGGAGGGCACCGAATTGTGGCCTCACACAGGACATCACTGAAATTTGAAAGACCAGAGTCTGCCCCTGCTGAATCCCACCCCTGCCTGAAATCTGAACCCTAGGCTTGGTCAGCAGGCATCTTGCTGAAGCTAAGGAGGTCTGGATCTTGTAAGTGCCTGCTTGGGCAATTATCCAGGCAAAGACATCTATGCTGCTTTCAGTTTCATCATGAAAGAGAGGTGGAATATAAGATGGGATGGGATGGGATGGAAACATATCCTGGAAAATGCAGAAGGTTCCAATGGACGGTCATGATTTTTGAGGGACGGATTCAGGAACATAACAAAACTTTGCGTTTGCATTCAAAGTGGATTAAAGCACCCTGTTTTTGTCCCAGTGAGACAGATCCAATTATAAGTCAACAACGGACCTTTTGCAATTTGGAAAGCGATGGGGAAATGCATTGAAATGTGTGGGGTGGGTGAATCACCAATGAGAAAGATGTGTAAAATCAGGAGGAATGCAGGATGGAGGTTCACAGTTGCATCATGACAGCCCTGTAAACAGATCTGAACAAATGCTCCACAAAGACTTGGACGTAGCCACAGCCTAAGCTTTGTGCAAGCATATCAGGATGAGTGCTCAATAATAAATAGGTCACCTGGAGGAGCCCAGAGTTCCTGTCGACTAAATTGAGCCTGCAGGAACATTCTGGAGCTCCAGCTACGAAGGGATAGGTAGGCTGACTTCAAACTATTCTCTTGTGATATTAAAACCAGTGCTTTGAACTCCCTGGCTCATAACTCAACGTCTCACAGGGCAATCCTCTTTTTGTCTGCTCAGAAGGAAGTCCTGTTGACTTTAATGCAGGCATGCCAACTCTAGGGGGTGTTAGCCCCCTCAGTATTAATTAGCAGGCAGCTCAGGACACCCCCCCCAATATTGAGGTGGTGGAGGAGACCGAAATGCCCAGGTGAATGTAGTGTAGCATCAAAGGCAGGTTCCTCCTAAGAACATGAGAGGAGGTGCCACCACTATTGAAGCCGCACAGCACTGGGCAAGGCCTCCTCCCGATGACACACACACACACACTGTGCCACTGGGGCCCCCCAATCTTTGACCCAAGACAGTGCCTCTGCTCCAATGGGCTCTGGTCCCAAATAAGTGTTCATAAGGTTGCTCTGTGAGTCACTGAGCTGCTTTAGGAATTTATAACAACTTCCCAAGGGGTAGCAGCCTTCTTGCAGCAAAAACAGGAGAACAAGGTGAGCTTATGCCCCAATAATGTGTCCCATCTCTGCTATACAGTGTGGTGTAGTGGTTAAGAACGATAGACTCGTAATCTGGTGAACCAGGTTCGAGTCTCCGCTCCTCCACATGCAGCTGCTGGGTGACCTTGGGCCAGTCACACTTCTTTGAAGTCTATCAGCCCCACTCACCTCACAGAGTGTTTGTTGTGGGGGAGGAAGGGAAAGGAGAATGTTAGCCGCTTTGAGACACCTTAGGGTAGGTGTCCAAAATCCAAACTCTTCTTCTTCTCTTCTTCTATACATTCAAAGCAGTATTATATCACTTAAAACGGTCATATGGCTTCCCCCCATATGACCTGTAGTTTGTTAAGGGTTGGAACTGTAGTTTGTTAAGGGTTGCTGAGAGTTCTTAGGACACTCCTATTCTCCTCACAGAGCTACCGTTCACAAAGTAATCTAACTGTCAATTCTTCTCAGCACCCTTAACAAACTACAGTTCCCAGGGTTCAGTTTCTTGGGGGAAGGGGAGCCACTGAGGTTTAAAGAGGAATCGCAGTGCATCAAATGTGTCGTGCCAGAGAGGCCTAAGTTTGCCAGTCTCTAAGGCAGGGGTGGAGAACCTTCCGGATGTTGTTGGACTACAACTTCCATTAGTCATGACCACTGACCATGCTGCCTGGGACTGGTGGGAGCTGGAGTCTAGCAACATTTGGAGGGGAACAGGTTTTTTTCCATTCCTGCTTTAAGGCACCACATGCCTCTGATGATTTTAAGTGTTTGTGTTCAAAGTGTGTGTGTGTGTGTGTGTGTGTGTGTGTGTGTGTGTGAGAGAGAGAGAGAGAGAGAGAGAGAGAGAGAGAGAGAGAGACACTATACCACTATACATAATACATATGATTAGGTTGGGAACATGATTAAATATGTAATCCCAAAAGATGTCCAGCTTGAGAATAACAGCGTTGTTGGTCGCTAAGCTCTTTCCAGTTAACCCTCAGCCCATATCCCCCCCCCCACACTCCCTGCATCACAAAACGACACTGGAGGTGTGTTCGACCTTAACTCTCTTTCCAGCTCTAACTTGCTCCCTCACCTCTCAGACTCAAGAGACCTGGCTTCCTCCCAAACCTCTCACCCGCTGGATTTCTTTATGTATTTTAAATCAAGGGACACTGGGACATCACCAGAGGCCTTCCTTTGAATCACAGGTGCAATGTGTCTGGCTGTTTGTTTACTGGCAAGACACTGGGGGGGGGAGCACTCTGCACATGGCTCGGAATGCTCTTTCTCACCACTCCAATCTTGCTAGGCACTGAAAGTGGGTTCTGGCCAGTTGTCCACTACAAAGCCCAGATCAATTGCCTCAGGAGATACTGGACTGGTGGCATGAACTTAAAGTCCTGAAAGCTGGCTCAAATTAAGCCCAATAAAACCAACCAGATCCTTCCAGTCTTCCAGAGGAATCAGGACAGTGGTGGCCCCTGCCCTTTGGGAGTGGCAGGGTAGAAGGCAGGAGGCCCAAACAGTAGGTGGAGCTAGAGAGCCAATGAGAGGCAGGACCAACCAAGTCTAGATTTGTGTCCCCCTCTTCCCTGCTGAGTTCTCTTCTTAAGGAAGAGGTGGAAGCTGACAGCCAGCTCCTGCCCTCCCCCTTTAAGGAAGAAGGCAGGCAGATGGAGACTGACTGAGGGCAAACTGAGGTCCAAATAGAGCAGCCTCCACTGAATTAGGAAGCTGAGCACCCCCCTTCACCTCACCAGCTCTAATTCACTCCTGTTGAAGCTGGTTTCAGGGGCTCCCTCCTCAGATTTTACTGCAAGCTCTGAGCTCAAAGAAAACCATTGCACAGTGGAGACCTGCTGAGAGTCCAAGCAGAGACTCCAAGCAAAGAATGAGAGAGTGAGAGAGAGAGAGAGTCGCCAAAGGGGCAGAGATGCAGTTTCATTCATGCACACACACAATGTACCGTATTTTCTGTGTATAAGACGCCCCCATGTATAAGACTCCAAATTAAGAAAACACCCCTCAGCGCTACCCATGTATAAGACGAGCCCCAATTTTAAACCTAATTTTTTTGGTTAAAAAAACTAATCTTATACAAGGAAAAAAATGGCAAATGCCTGGCAGAGGACTGGGGTGATATAGGAGCATTCACAGCAACTCTCTTCATCTCCTTAGGAAAACTATGGCAACCAAATGCAAGCCTCCTCTTGGAGCCATCTGCAGGGACACACACCAAGCACAGCACGCCCTTTGCACAAGCAAGGCCTGCATCCCTCCCCTCCTTCCAAGAGTAGAGCATGCACAGAGTGCTTAAGTGTGAAAAGAAAGAGGTGTGGTGGGGGCATCTCCCATCTTTTCAGAAGCCGCATGTCACAAATCTAGGAGCCCTTGGCTCACAGCCCTAAAAGAATAGAAACATGCTGAAATGTTATCCATGTTAATGGGTCAGATGGTTAATAATTTTTGAAGCACTGCATGGCCTTAAAGCTTAGCTTTGCCATGGCAGAATTTTCCCATTTTACAGATGAGGAAGTGGGACTAAGTGACTTGTCCAAGGCCACACAGAAGTATAATAAAGTAAAGGTACCCTTGACCATTAGGTCCAGTCATGGCTGACTCTGGGGTTGCAGCGCTCATCTCGCTTTATTGGCCGAGGGAGCCGGTGTACAGCTTTCGGGTCATGTGGCCAGCATGACTAAGCCGCTTCTGGCGAACCAGAGCAGCACACGGAAATGTTGTTTACCTTCCCGCCAGAGCGGTACCTATTTATCTACTTGCACTTTGACATGCTTTTGAACTGCTAGGTTGACAGGAGCAGGGACCGAGCAACGGGAGCTCACCCCGTCACAGGGATTTGAACTGCCAACCTTCTGATCAGCAAGTCCTAGGCTCTGTGGTTTAACCCACAGCACCACCCACATCCCTTACACACAAGTATATAGTGGAGCAAAATAGCTGCCCCCCCCATTTTCTACCCATTGTGTTGCTCCAGATTTCACACCCAAAAATGAAGTCCTGACTGCAATTGCTGTCCTCAGAAGCCAACTCACCTCCTAATAAGTGGGAGGGACGATAGCCCATCCCTCAGTTAAAAGGCTCTCCAGATCTTTCTCTGCCTGAGAGGCTTTATCTGTTTAATTTCTGCATATCATGCTCTCTGTCTGTTTAATTTCTGCATATCATGCTCTCAAAGAACCAAGCCAGTTGTTTTGCTTGTTTCAAAGTAGCAATCCTAATGGGCGTGAGGTTTGTTGTATTGTCTTCTTTTTGATGGTTGGATTGCTGTGCTTCTAACAATTGCACCATAGACACAAAGTTAATGCGTGGCCCCCACACCCAGCGAACATAAGGATGCAATGAGGAGAAAGCTTCACCTGTTGAATTCCTTGCCTGTCAAAGAGGGGTTAAACAGCCCTGCCATGAACAAAAGTGAGAAGCCAAAGCAGACACTGAAATTTAGCACTCCTTTCTTCCAAGAATTTATTTCCCTTGCTAATTACAGGTTGGGCGGGGGAGCGGGGGGGGGGTGTTGATTCGTACTCAACAGCTACTCTGGCAACATGTTTCCAATTAATCCTGGTGAGCCCAAATCGAAATTAATCCCTTTTAATCACTGTCACTGAGCTGGGCTAACAGCAGTCGGTAGAACATGATACTCTTAATCTCTGGGTCGTGGGTTCGAGCCCCACTTTGGGCAGAAGATTCCTGCATTGCAGGGGGTTGGACTAGATGACCCTCGGGGTCCCTCCCAACTCTACCATTCTATGATTCTGTGATCCAGTGTGATATTGGCCTTCCCCATACAGAGCATGCATGTTTATGGGTAGGAGAGGGAGAAGCTGGCAAAGCAGGAGATTTAGTGTTTCTTAACAGGGGCCAATCCTGCCTGGACACCCTGAAACGCCCCCTTCACCCACAGCCAATGTAGCATAGTGGTTAGGGGGCCAGAGGGCCCTGAGGAGGCCTGGGTTTAAATCTCTGCATTTGGCCAAGGATTTAGCTGCGTGGCTTTTGCGCAGTCTCCATCCTAAACCTACCTGGCGAGGTAGCTCCCAGCATAAATTAGGGAGGAAGCCACAATGGACAACACTTGGAGCTCTTTGGAGAAAGAGTGGAAGACTAATGCCCGCCTGCCCCCACTCTCCGCAATTCACTCAGTGATGAGATGCTCTCTTAACGTGCTCAGAAGCACTCTTAGCATTACTTCCTATGCTACAAAGCCAAGGCCTATTACAGAGGAGGACTCAGCCTGCCCTGACGCGCGTCGAGCTGGACGACGCCTCCGTTCACCCCCGCGAGCTGTGTTAAAGTTCCGCCCCGCCCTGGAGACAACAGACCGCAGCTTGCCTCGCCGTGACTTGTGGATGGTACTATAGCAACTCCCATCGGCTCAGACGCCAGACTGAGGATGTTATTCCCAAATGAGCCTCTTTCGCTTCCTGCCTTTCCGGAGGATTTCCGAGCCACCGGGGATCCCAAATCCTGCCCCCTACCCAGGCTCCCTGTCGAAGTCAATCTCCCCAAGGAGAGGGCAGTTGGATGAGTCTCGCTTTCACCCAAGCAGTGGCTGTTTCCTTTAAACGCACCCTCCCTCTCTCCAGCCAAGCAATCCACACACCTACCTCCCATCTCCTGCACGGTTGGGGGTCGGGAGACCCACATCTTCCCCTCGACACGCACCCTCCCTCTCCCATCCCCATCAGGGGTTGATGACTTCCTGCGCGCTCAAGCCTTATAGATGGAGTTCGCTTCTTTAGATGGGTTTAAAAGGGGTGGGGTGTCATATTTGCAGCGCGCGAGTGTGTGTGTTGGAGGGGGCTGGGGGTCAACTGGCCATGCCCCATTGAGCTGCCCTGGGAAGGTGGCGGAGGATGCCATGATTCTTTTAAGTTCGTATTTAGCACTCAATTCTTCAAAATCACAATTGCGCTTTCTGTTGGCCATGTCTCCACCCGCTCATCCTTTTCGATGCCAAGCGGGTCTTGCCTGGGCACTAACGCCCCCCTGGGCCTCAGTCTCCACCTGGCATCGCTTGGGTAGGAAAAACAAGCGAGCGTCCTCCTCTGCTTCCACCGCCCACCTGGTTCCATCCGCTGTGCAAAGCTCACCGGTCACGTCTCCCTGTTCGCCCTGGACACAGGTAAGCCACCTGCCTTTGTTCCCCAAGCTCTGGGGAAAGCGGCCCCCTTCCGGGGGAAGGGGTCCCCCCCTTGTTCTCAAGAGCCCATCCTGCCCACCCTTGATGGCTTGAGAGAGAAAGATAGATCCTCTCAGGCAAAAGGAAGAAAGAGAAATTCAGCACAACTCATAATCTGTTGGGTGCGGAGCCACCCTCTCTCGCACAGCACTTCTGGCTAGAAAACCGAAGTCCCAAAGGGACGCATCTTACCCTTTTCTCTTCCCGCTCTCTCGGCAGAAGAAGTGAGGTTTGCTGGGCAGATCAAAGGCAAAGATCGGACGGAGGCAAATCAAAACAGTTCTTCTTTTGAAAAGGAGCAGCGCGAGCGAGGAAGAGCGCAGGCTGGTAGCGTTTTGTGCTTGTGTGTTTGGGGAGAGCGAGCGAGAGAGCGCAAAGGAGCTGTCCGCTTTCCGTGGTGCTGAAACGTTGCTGGCTGCGGGGTGGGGCCGGGAAGGAAGAGGTGGGGTTAACTAGAAAAGTGAAGAAAGGAGGGGTCGAGGGGTGTGTGTGTGTGTGTGTGGCGGGGGGCGGGGCAGAGAAGAGATCTTCGAAATGGCGAATTGAAAACAAAGCCAGATCAGTTCTTAGAAGCGTTCAGGTGTTTGTGGGTCTAACGCAGGAGGGAATCTTTTGAAAGTGATGATAGGAAGATGGCGGGGGCGGGGGCGGAACTAGCGTTAGCAGGTGGAGACCCACCCCCACTGTTTAGGGCTTTGTGAGAAAAGGACCGAGCCGGAGAGAGCTGTCAGTCTGCCATGGCGGGGAAGCAAACCCAGAGATTTATAGATATAGCCATATTATATTCGCAAACTTCAACCAGTTTCAAACAAGTGAAAATATGGCTTCCTCCTTCCACTTTGCGCCGCCCTTCAACAAACGCAACAGGGACCTGCTTTAAAATCCACTGGATACTCTCCTAAACACACAGATAAAGGGGATCCTTGCGAGGAACATACAAGCGATTTAAGTTGCAGGAGGTGCAGATATGGCCACTTATACGGTCCGTATGCGAGAGGTGTGTTTGTGCGCATCTCGGCATGTGGGGAGGGCCCTAGTTCGATGCGAGAGCATCTGCCTTGCATGCAGAAGGTCTCGGGTTCAAGGTAGGGCTGGGGAAAACTCCCTGCCTGAAACCCGGTAGAGCCGCTGCAAGTCACTGTGACAAATACTCCGGCTGGATGAACCAGTGGATCTCAGTATAAGGCAGTTTTCCTATGTGTGCATGAGACAGAGAGCCATAAGATCGCCTATAAGCCACCCTTTACCCACCATGCCATAGTAACCACCAGGTAGGTTAAAAAGACAGGCTAGTTGGGGAAGGGGGTCGGTCTATGCCCACCCCCTTCACCAAATGGTGCAGAGATTTTGAGCTGCTAAGCACTGCACGGCGAAAGTCACTTCGTCGGGGACGATTCAGCAACACCCAGAGGGTGATCGTGTGGTGATAGCCTCTGGAAATTGTTTATATTGTAGGCTGGAATCTAATCTATGGAGCCAGGGGAAGGTTAGGATTCTGTTTGGGACTCATCAGATACGCAGGTGAATTAATGTCCGGTGAAATGTGAATTAATGTCAGTTAACGAGGATGTGTGTGTGTGTGTGTGTGTGTGTGTGTGTGTGTGTAGAAAGAGAAATATTGAGGTGCGTGTGTGTTGTAGAATGATGGGTTTATGGTGGGGGTCAGTGTTGGGGGTGCGCGGAGCTCTAGGCAAAGTGGAGAGGTTTGTCATTCACAACTGCGAGGGAGAAAGGAGCACATTTCTTAATGTGACTATAGCACAGGGTATATAGAAAAGGACCTTACGAGAGCTGGTTGGGAAGGGCAGGAGGAGACGGAGAGGAAGGACGGCGTTGCTCTTGGCGACAGAGGGAGGGGCGCGCCGCTTGTATGGAGGAGAGGAAGATGGAAGAGGCGTGTGCATGGCTTGGAGGGTGGACACAGTGTGGGAGGTTGTGTGAGATTGTGTGTGTGAGAGAGGAGGGACATGAGTGCCCTCCTGTGGAGGGAGCGAGTTCTGCAACTTACTGTGCCACCAGCGCGACGCGCGCGCGTCCCTGGTGGCCAAGAGTCCCCTGCTGGGAAGCCGCCACCAGACTGTGTGCGCTTTGGGGGAATCCAAAGCGAGGACGCCTCCAAGCTTCTAGGCTGCCAGGTAGTCACTCTCTGTCGCAAGAACCTGGATTCCCGCACCGAAAACCCATCTGCACATTCCCCCTGCCCCCCGTGTAAGGCAGCCTCGGATCCTTCACGCTTGAAGCAAGGTTTTCCTCTGCCCAAAAGCAGTTCGTGGGGGCAGCGCAATCAGTGTCCTCCCCAAATCTGATGCAATGGCAATGGCCGCAGAGAAAAATATTTAAAGGGTTGGGGACTGAATGGAGCTGAGCGACCAACCTGTACCAAACTGTGGGGTGAGTGAGTGTGTGTGTGTGCGCGCGCGCGCGCAAATAGATGTAAATCCAGTGCTTTCCCCCCCAGGGGATACCGACACACCTCTTTTGTTGTTGTTGTTAAAAAATGCGGCACTTACTGCAACAATTTCATGGTGAGTACCGGCACCTATTTTTCTAGGGCAAAAAGCACTGTGTAGATCCATGCTTTCGTTAGCGAAGAGAAGAGAAAGCTCAGGTGTGGGTGGAGGGACAAACATCTCAGGTAAGACGTTTGGCATGCAAGGGTAAAAAAAGGCTTTTTCAGCTCAGTGATCCCTCCAGGCATCCCTTTTACTGTGCACCCATCATTATATGCACTTACGATGGCATATGGGGCAGGTAGATGCAAGCCTGCTCTCCACACCATTTACCTCTGCGAAAGCTTCAAGGCAAACGCCCCATAGCTTCATTCTAAAAACATGCAACTTTTCATACCACAAATGTGGTGCAGTTCATTGTGTGTGTGTGTATAGAGAGAGAGAGAGAATGAGAATGAGAGAGAGCATATATAGCACCCCCCTTGATGGCCATGATGCAGTAACATTGGGGAAGCATTGCAGAAGAAATGTTTCCCCAATGCTAACAAAGCAGAATAGTGTGTGGATGGTCCAGTGTCAATCCACCACTAAGGCGCAGTTATTGTGTCAGATACATTTTGGTATATAAACAGTATACATAAAAAAACCACCCAAATTATAATGTTGCAGAATACAACCACAGAAACCACACCACCACAACCAGTGTGGAGGGGCCAGTGTCTCATTCTCCTCCTAAAGAATTCAGGATTCATGTTTCCAGCACCCCTCTCTCCTATCTAAGAATCCTGACTTCCAGCACCTTCTGGGGCCTAATTGCATCTATGAGTTCTAACCCTCACCACCACTCTAAGTTCTCACCCTCAGCATCCCAAGTCACCAGGGTCCCTAGACCTCACCCTCCATCCCAAATGAACTCAGCATCCTTAGCTGGGTATCACCACACTTCATCCAGCAACCATCCTAGAGAGAGCCCCTTGGACATGTGGCTGGCCTCCTCCCCATATCCCTTCAGCTGTGCTACAGCCCAGAGTCAAATGTGGTCGTTTGCAAAGAGCCATGACCTGATGTGTAAAAAATAAAATAAAATAAAATAGTGAGGAAAGATCTGACAGCACCATGGCAACATTTGGGAGCTGACACTTAGGTTGCCTCAGCAACCAAATAATTCTCTGTCCTTTCCATGAAAGGGGAGGGGGATGATTCAACCAATTTATCTTTCGGTAAGAGAGATGTTTTTAAAATGCCCACTGTCTAACTGGGTGAAGAGGGGCTTTAGGAGATTCCCCAGGTACCTCAGGCCCAGCAGCGTGGGGGGGGGCAGAGAGCAGGGAGAGGAGTGTGTGGGGAGAGAAATGCAGACCAGCTTTCTGTATACATCAAGCACCTGGGCTTGCTGGCAGCATGGGAAATTATGTTTTCACTGCTTCTCGCGCAACCCACTGAAAGTAAGTAATTCATGCCCCAGCCGTCATTGACTCACATGCTGCCTAATGTGTTTGTTTAAACTCTGTAACTTGTTGTGTCTTAATATATGCGGGAAGGGTAACGGTGCTAGTCTGCTGCAGCACAAAACAGCTATCTATGTGCACACAAACACACACACATAAACACACACAAATGTACCAGCATGTTTTCTATTTTAGAGCTGTGTCATCTAATGGGTTAGATTAATAAAAATATTATAATGGACTAAAACAGTTTCGCTGGTTCATTGGGTTGCATGTGATTTAAAATAAAATAAAATAAAATCAATGAAGAAGAGTTTGGATTTGATATCCTGCTTTATCACTACCCTAAGGAGTCTCAAAGCAGCTAACAATCTCCTTTCCCTTCCTCCCCCACAATGAACACTCTGTGAGGTGAGTGGGGCTGAGAGACTTCAGATAAGTGTGACTGGCCCCAGGTCACCCAGCAGCTGCAGGTGGAGGAGCAGGGACATGAACCCGGTTCACCAGATTACAAGTCCGCCGCTCTTAACCACTACACCACACTGGCATAACAAGAATAGTAGGTGGAAGTCATTGTTTTAGAACAGGAGTGGGAACCCTTAGCCCATGAAAGAGGATCCAGATTTGTCCCTGGGGCTATTTCCCCCAAACTGCAGTCGCTTGCCCACCAGCTTGTGGGAGTGCAGGGGTCCTTTCTGTGCTGGCTGGGGGGCTGCTTGCTTTGGACGCAGCTGTTTGTTGCCTACAGGGAACAGGCACATGCAGTCGAAGCAGCAGGACTTAACCCCAGCTCTCTCATTGCTTGACAGTTGATGATCGAGGTGGGAGATTAAATCCGGCTCAGTTTGGCTGTGTGCCCCTGTTCCTTGCAGGCAACAAAGAGTTGCAACCGAAGCAAGCAGCTCCAATCAATCAATCAATCAATCAATCAATCAATCAGTCAATAATAAAAAGACATCGGCTGAGCAAAGGATATCTATGACTTCTCCTTCACCTAGCCCTGCCTATAAAATGTAGCCTTCTTTCCCCTATTTTCCCACATGGGAAGGGGGGGAAAGAAGTGCTTTGCCAGCCCTATGCTTAGCATTTCCCATAGCGCCAACCTTAGGGCTGGCAATGCCCCTTGTGCTGGCAATGCCCCTACCTAGCTGGCTGTTGGGTGCCTGGGAACCTTGTGCAATGAATTTTGACAGGTGGACATCGTGGCCCGCCTATCCATCACGCAACGTCATGCCGGTTGCACCTGTCTGCTAAAGCTGGGCCATGGGGTGGGGCCTGAGCATGATCTGCCCCCCAGGACCAAAAAGGTTCTCCATCCATTTTAGGATAAGAGCTGCCCTTTCTCGCATTTACAAAGGTAGTCTTTCTCTATGGGGAGCAGCCCAGCAGAACTGGGCTTCTAGCTCGGTGGTACCCACCCTTTGGAAGTCCCTCCCATGATGCACCAGGCAGGCACGCTGCCCCTATTGCCCTTTTAGCACCCGTTGAAGGCCTTCCTTTCCCAACAAGCCTTTTACAGCCCTTCCCTTGTAATGATGGAGAGATAGAGACCACAGACCATGTCCTTTTATGATTCCCCATCGCCAAAGAATTGATGCTTTTGAATTATGGTGCTGGAGGAGACTCTTGAGAGTCCCATGGACTGCAAGAAGATCAAACCTATCTATTCTGAAGGAAATCAGCCCTGAGTGCTCACTGGAAGGACAGATCATGAAGCTGAGGCTCCAATACTTTGGCCACCTCATGAGAAGAGAAGACTCCCTGGAAAAGACCATGATGTTGGGAAAGATGGAGGGCACAAGAAGAAGGGACAAAAGAGGATGAGATGGTTGGACAGTGTTGTCGAAGCTACCGGCATGAGTTTGACCAAACTGCGGGAGGCAGTGAAAGACAGGAGTGCCTGGCGTGCTCTGGTCCATGGGGTGACAAAGAGTCGGACACGACTAAATGACTAAACAACAACAAAAATTACCAAGATGCTCGTACAAGACCATTGCCCCATTTCTTAGAAGAATGCCCAGAAGTTCTAGTTTGCAGCTGTCCAGTTTACTTCTAGAAGACGGAAAACCAAAGATTACAGCATGAGTTGCAAAATTTTACACGACAACCTCAGAAATACACCAGTCATTCTTGCCTACTGGGTCTACATAGACTTTCTATCTCTTTTTCAAGTTATTAAATCTTCAGTTTTGTTTACCTACCATTTTATTTCTCTCTATTTTATCCACATTAGTATTTGTTGTATTAAATAGAGTGTGCTCATTTTTAACCGTATAATAAATTATACTCCATCCATCCATCCATCCATCCATCCATCCATCCTTTTTGTTTTTACATATGGAATTGTTTTCCATTGCAGATTGTTTTTGCTGTGAAATTGTTTTGAGATCTTTTATGGGAAGTGATTCATAAGTGGATTCAGATAAACCATCTTAAAACCCAAAATAAATCAGAATTATGCTCCCCCCCCATGGTATTGGCTTGCTCATACGCAAATCAATGTAGATTTAATCAACTGATTAGCTGACCCAAATGCACGCAGTGATCCAGCTGTGGCTGCAATCCTACACCTCCAGCAAAGTCTACAATCAGTGGGGTGTCCATTTGTAAAATTTCTTCGGTTTGGCGACAGCCCTAATTTGTATAAACAATGACTTGTAAGTCCAGGAAAAGAGAGGCTGTTGAGATTTGTGATGGGAGGGAAACTGACAGGGCTTCACGGCATGAGCTTGAGAAGACGAGGCATCTGGAATACCAGAAGCCACGGGAAGGGTTTATCTACTGAGGATTTTCATACTGAATTTGCACCAACACCCTTTGTATGACCTGTCCTTGAAAATCATGTGGGCGAGCTGTTGCCATCCTTATCTTGGCTCTGGTTGTTGTGGGGATTTCTGCACAGGGCTTGGGCGAATCCGCACTCCTACGGCAAATGAGAATCGCCTCTCTGGGATGTTACAAGAGATCTTTTGAAAACAGGGAAAGAATTCCATCCTCTCCAATCCCTTCTGCTTTTGTTCATTACTTTTCCTCCAGGGAACTCAGGACGTTGTGCGTGGCATTCCCACCCCACTACTCAATATCTCTTCACAGCAACCCTGGGAGGTAGGTTCAGCTTGGACAAAACAGTGGGCATGAGATGGCTGAGCAAAGATCTGAACCAAAGGCTCCTGAATCAAAGATTCTTCCTGTAAACACTACAGTGGATTTCATCACCATACTGTCAACATGCAACAAGCATGCAGGCCACTTAGTCTGCTTGTGGTTTAGTCAATTTTATCTTTTATTTATTTATTACATTCATTTTTTGCTTTTCTTTCAAGGAGCTCAAGGTACATGGTTTCCTTCCTCCCCATTTCATCCTCACCACAACCATGTGAGGCAGGTTAGGCTGAGAGGCAGTGAACAGCCCAAGGCTACCCAGAGAGTGGAGATTTGAAGCCTGGTTTCCCAGGTCATAGTCCGACACACTAACCCTTACACCACACTGGCTCTCAAGTCCAATGCTGTGGGATTATAGACAAAGTTGAATTTGTTTCTTCTTGGGGTGAATAATAGAATTTGAAGGGACCCTAGGGATCATCTAGTCCACACACCACCCCCCCCCGCACCCCGCGCAATGCAGGAATATGCAGCTGGCCCTTACAGGGATTGAACCTGCAACTTTGGCATTAACAGCGCCATGCTCTAACCAACTGAGCTAAGTGGGTTTGCCTTCCTATAGACAGGACAAGTGGTTTGCCAGTCATCGCCCATTGTTTGCTCTCTACGCTACTGGAGGCTTCCCTGCTTTTGATTAAGCTCATTATAAGTTTCTTCATGATAGATCCTGCTAATTTCATTTGCTAGATGCATCTTCTTTCGCTCTCCCCCACCCATTTTAACCCCTGGTCAATCCAGAGGCGACATTAAGCACATCTTTGAATCCTGTGTGTGTGATTCTCCTTACCTTGAGAAGCCTGTGATAGGCTGTTAGAGTGGTGCAGTGAGGAAATGGGGGGCTTGTCCCAGTCCCCCATTGTGTTCCCCCACCAAAAATCACCCCCCTCTCACACTTGAAGCTACCATTTGCCTCCAGAGCTGCTACAGAAGAGCTACCACAGTCATATCCTAAGATACATGCGTGCTGATCAGTTATTTCATTTTATTTGTAAAATTCCGTACCTGCCTTTCACCCATAAAGCCAAAAGACAGGTTGCTGCAAGAGCAAATCTGTCCATTTAGGCTCCTCTCAACTTCTCAGTCCTAAGCTCCACATCTCCATTTTGTATGTTCCCGACAGATACAACGTGTGCAATTTAACTTCCAACCCACAAAGAGAGAAGGGGGGGCGGGGAGACACACACACACAACTCATCACTTCCCCAGTGGGCTGGCACAATCATGTCAAAACTGGGCTGGGGAAGGGATTGCAAGTGAGTTTGTGTCTCCTCTAGGAACCAGCCTCTCCCTCCCTAGGGAAGCACATCCCAAAGTCTGCTGTGGTTTTCAGGCCCTTGGGCACATGGGCCTCCTTGGCGCTTGCCAAGACGATGGCCAAAGATGACAGGCTGTCACACCCGGGACACCTCGTAGCCTTGCAGGGCCCAGGTATTTTCATACACTGCCGTGTGCTCTGTCTTCTCACTGTCACTCTGAGGAGGAGGCTGGAGGGCGTCCAGGAGACATTGGTGAAGGAAGACAAACTGGGACTGCAGAGAAAAGAGGTGTTAAGGGTGTGTGGGATTAGAGCACTGCCAGGAGGACAGAATTTCAACTTGCTTTGTCACATATATAGCTCAGGAAGATTCAGCGCTCTGTCAGGGCAGCTTTGAGCACTTCTTATGTCAAAAAGAGCCCCGCTGGATGAGGCCCATGGCCCATCTAGTCCAGCATCCTGACCTCACAGGGGTCAACCAGAGGCCCCCAATCAATAGGTCGTGCTCCTTCTTTCAGATGTGATGGATGGCCTAGATGTTTGCCTGCCTCTTCTTAAGTCATTTAACAGAGAACTGAAGTCTCCAAAGAGAGCCAGAGGGAAGCTGTTTAGTAACTAAAGGTAAAAGGTTAAGTCCAGTCAAAGATGACTATGGGGTTGCAGCGCTTATCTCACTTTTCAGGCCAAGGGACAGCTTTCCAGGTCATGTGGCCAACATGACTAAACCACTTCTGGCACAACGGGACACTGTGATGGAAACCAGAGCGCATGGAAACACCGTTTACCTTCCCACCGCAGTGGTACCTATTTATTTACTTGCACTGGTGTGCTTTTGAACTGCTTGTTCAAGACAGATCTGCTTCACGTAACGACATATTCCGAGCCTCTCACCTCAGTCTGAATCATGAGCGGACGGTTCATCCTCAGCTTCCGAACGAAGGAGAAGACTCCAAGCTCACCTGTGACCTGGGCTTGGCGCAGCAGGGAGTCCAGTGAGATGAACGTCCCCGTCCGGCCAACACCTGCGCTGGAGAGGTGGGAGAAGGAAGGAGAGGACAGTGTCAACCAAGGCCACATTCACACGACACATTTATAGCGCTATGATGCCACTTCAAAGAGTCACGGCTGCCCCCAAAGAATTCTGGGAGCTGTAGTTCATTAAGGGTGCTGGGAGTTGCTAGGAGACTCCCTATTCCCCTCCCAGAGCCACAATTCTCAGAATTCCCTGGGAAGAGGCGTTATGGATAGTTAAGCCACTCTGGGTTGAAGTGGGTCTGCCGTTTGTGGTTCCTCCGCAGCCACAGTCCACAGAACCTGTGGGTTACACTTCTCCCTGGCTGTCCCCTGCCCTGATCCTCTCTTCCCCTCCTCTTGGGTTTACCTGCAGTGTACCAGAGCTGGCCCAGCGCCTCTGTGCTCCTCTATATGGGCCCTCACAAGGTCTCGGAAGTGAAGGATGGTGCTTGTGATTTTGGGCACCCCATGGTCTGGCCACGACGTGTAGTGGTAATGCCTGGCCAGGTGGACCTCGGATAGGTTCACCTGTTGGGACACACACACAATTCAAGCGCTTTCTTCAGAGCCACCCCTGGGTTTCACCTCCGTTTCTTTCCAATTGGCACCTCAACATCCTGAAAGCCGTGGAAGCTCTCAGGTCCTTGTCACACCATGTGGTGACGGGGGGGAAGAGTTTTAGTTTGTTTTTGTTTCCAAACTTCTATGATTCTGTATACCGAGGGCTTTTGCGGTTTATTTTGAAGTGGCTCTGTTCCGCTCCCAAACCCAACCACTTGAGCTTGGTGTCCGAGATAACAAAGTGGGACCTGCAACAAAATGTTGCAATGTACCTTCCTCGCCCGCTGTCAGGGCTGGGCCAGGAGGTGGAGATCAGGTTCTGTGGGATGAGCCAGCGGTTGAGATAGAAGAGTAAACTACAACTGGAGGATGAACTTCAGGAGGAAGGATCTAGGATCAAGCTGGGATCAGGGCCAAAAGCAACCCAATATACAGGAGGCACAGCAGAATTCAGGAAGATCTTGTGGCTCAAGATCAGGAAGCCTCTCTCATATCCTGCCCAGAAACACCATATAACCCATCTAGGTGGGCAGAGTCAGCCTGGGGTCCCTGAGGGCACAGAACCTGCCACCTGCACCACACAAGGTAACAGTTGTCCACACATCCCAGTGGCTCGTGACACTTCCTAACTCAGGCTTCCAGCAAGCCAGTCATGGGTTCCTTGCAAGGGGCTAAAACGCCCCTTCTTCTCCCACGTGCCCTCATTTTCCTGCTTTTTTCCTGTACTTTTATCTTGTAAAGCACCCTGAGATCTTTGGATGAAGGGTGGTATATTATTAATTATTATTATTATTATTATTATTATTATTATTATTATTATTATTAT
>JAXCMG010000035.1:5130107-5163892 GCA_034642415.1 Podarcis siculus
ATTATTATTATTATTATTATTATTATTATTATTATTATTATTATTATTACTGTTTTTCAACTAGAAATTCTTTGGGTTTTATAAGGCTGCCCATCCCCCCAGTGTTTTAAAGGGTATTTTTGGCTTATGCATGCCTTGGGATTACTTCCACTGGCGGAGGAACAGGGGTGCGGGGGGAGCGCACTGCGGCACAATCCCGGTGGGGTTCTATTGTGGCTGCAACCCCCCCCCCGCCCTGGGTGCCACGCCCCCGCAGGCGGCGCCCTACGCCCCTGTGGGTGTTGCGCCATGACCCCGGGACACGCACCACACCCCTGCAGGCAGTGTGCCATGCCCCCAGGACACGCGCCATGCCCCCCAGGATGCACGCCAGTCCCGCCCCTGCCTACTCTCCGCCCCCCCCGCCGCCGCCGCCGGAGCTTGAAGCTCCACCACTGATTACTTCCCTCTTATCTCTCAGTGACTCCCTTTTATTTTGTTGAGTTCACAATTAGAAGGATTGATTATTTCATTATTATCATTTTCAAAGGGATATCTTTAATTAAAATTATGACAGCCAGCGCCATTATTATCGTCACGATTATCATCACCATTATTATTTATCATCATCACCGTTATTATTAAACAATAACAATTTGATTCACTTCCCAATTTTCACCCTAAGGTCCCAGGATGTGTCCCAGCAATTTAAAATACAACACCAAAGATCAGAAAACTAAGAAAACAAGAACAGAGTGGGTCTCAAAAAAGCTGGAGAAAAGAGACTGCGGAATTGGCAACAGCCTCTGTTGCAATGATAAAGCATCTGGATAAATATCGCTTCACAGGGCAGTTATTCTGGCAGAAACCATTTGGATGGATAGCCGGGGGAGGCGGTCCTGATCCCCGCTCCATCACCTGCTTGATAGTGAAATCCCGGATGGTCCAATCGGGGAGGATTGTCTCTGTGACGACGGACACTGTGATGTTGTCGTAGGTGCAGGGTGTGTAGTCCAGCGGCCAGTAGCGTTCACATTTCACCTGACCAGAAGAAGGTTGGGGAAGGGGCAAGGGGAGAGCCAAGAACGTTAGTGGAAGGACTGGCCTTGCGGAAGAGCAGAGCAACTGTCAAACTTTGGTCAGGTTTTGGTTGGGCTGTTGCAGATCAAGGGCTCTGAAGACCAGGTCTACATCTACACCCTCCTCACAGCAGCTAGGGAGTCGCAAGCTCTTTGGAATGAGATCCTCACTTCCGCTCCCTGCCTGATACTATCTGCTGCCTTTCACAAACATAGAAAACTGTCCATCACTTCTAGGGAGGAGAAAAAAAAGATTTGCTTATTTGTGTAAGTTGCCCTCAAATGACAACCTACCATCAAACTGGCTGCTTAGCATCATGGCCTCATCCTGAAGGGGTGGGATCATGCATGCAACTAATTCATAAAGGAGAAAGGAAACAGGGGAAACGATGGCACTGAAGAGGATCAAGGAAGAAGAAGCGATCAATCTCACAGGTACTGGGGAGGGGGGATTTCTATCCCACTGAAAAAACCAGTTTTGAACACCCCCCCCCCCCAAAGTAGATAATATTTTGTACAGCCCTAGATGGCTTGCCCCTTTTGAATGGGCAAGTAAACATAAAAGGTAAAAGACCCCTGGACGGTTAAGTCCAGTCAAAGGCGTCTATGGGGTGCGGCGCTCATCTTGCTTTCACGCCAAGGGAGCCGGTGTTTGTCCACAGACAGTTTTCTGGATCATGTGGCCAGCATGACTAAACCGCTTCTGGCGCAACGGGACACCGTGACAGAAACCAGAGTGCACGGAAATGCTGTCTACCTTTCCCGCTGGGGCGGTACCTATTTCTCTACTTGCACTGGTGTGCTTTCAAACTGCTAGGTTGGCAGGAGCTGGGACAGAGCAATGGGAGCTCACCCCATTGTGGGGATTTGAACTGCCGACCTTCCGATCGGTAAGCCCAAGAGGCTCAGTGGTTTACACCACAGCGCCACCCACATCTCCCAATGGGCACCCCCCAAGAGGCAGAACATTGTTCAAGCGGTTTCCTGACTCCTAGCCAAACGGCACAATTCTCACCCGTCCGTTCTCGGCGCAGTTAGTGAGCATGACCACGGTCACGATCTGCTGCTCCCATATCATGCGCCAGAAGTCGTACAGTGTGCCAGGCAGTGGGCCTTGCGCTGCTATGAACTCCTTTTCCCTCTCGAAGCCCTGGAGTGAGTAATGAGGAAGGAGGGAGAGAGAGAGCTTTGCCTTAGTACGGAATCAATGGGAAATCACAACGAAGAGTGGCAAAACTTGTTTAGACTGGGAGCCACTTTATGTGGTGGAAAGCTGAAGGAGGCCACATTTCAACGGTGGCTGTGGTTCACACACACACACATTCACATGCCATTAATATTCCCCAGTTATCACATACGCGGGGACACCACCCCGTCCAGCTCCTGCTCAGTCTGCCCTCAGCTGTTCTAATAGAAATGTTGCCCAGATTTTTGTCATTTGTATGCCTTGCCTTTCCGTATATTTATTCAAGGTGGCTGCTAACCAAAAATAAAGCAGTATCTGTACATATAATAACAATTCAAGAATGTCGTCACGCTGCACTTTGCTTTGCCACAGACAAGAGAAACTGGGTTCCCAGGGCTGTTGGGCCTCACAGCAATGTCAGAGGGTGAAGAGGAGAGAACCAGAACCAGAACCAGAGACAGGCAGGTAGACAGCCCTGACAAGTGAGCGGGCAGCTCAGGCAGGACACAGAGGTTTGGTGAGCTTTAGGAGAGGAGGGGGTGCTGTTTTTGGTGAAAGTGGGTGCTGGGTGGCTTTGGCAAAGGGTGGTTGGGGTTGGGTGGGGGTAGATGGGACTGGCTGGCAAAGAAAGCAAGTGTGCAGCCCCTAGTATAACAGCAATAACGTGTCATTAAAAAATGAAACCAGCTCTTAAAATGACAGAGAAAGCACTAAGAGCCAAAACAAGGATGGCAACCCATAAAAGCTAGCTGAAATAAAAAAGTTTCCATTGCTTGTCTAAAAGCAAGCTACAAAAAGTGAGAATAAGTGTACTCAAAGTTACTCTGTAGTGAGATGTGCAAAGTCAAAGCAGACTCTCTCTAACCATGAGATTGTTGCTCATTAATGGGAGGTTAATGAACCCTGGGAGAAAACTGGAGACTAGTTGGCATTATATATTGGGGGCTGAGATATGTCGTGCTAAAGTTGAATCCCAAATCTATGCCAAGCTTAACTTAAGTTATACAGTTTTTGTCAAGGGTGAATCACAAAGGGTCCCAAACCACATCTCACACAAAAATGCAGCCGGGGAGCAGGGACGGGACTCACAGGCATGTAGCTTGCATTGATGTAATCTGAGTTGGGGTCTCCGGATTTGATGGTGAGCTGAACTCGTGAGTGGTCATCTGCAGAGAAGGAACCAAAGGGGTTAAAAGTAAAAGCAGAGAAGGTGAGCTGATAAATGGATAAAACTGAAAGTAAAGCAGCACCAAATATGGATTTACATAACTGAAAAGTGGCAGGAATAAGGTTGAGCAGCAGAGGCAGTGTGTTGTGGTGGTCAGAGCGTCAGACTAGGGTTCAAATCCCCACTCAGTCAAAAAGCTCCCTTTCTCTGGGCCTAGCCTACCTCACAGGGTTGTTGTGAAGAAAAAAATGGGGGGAAACTATGTATGCCAAATAATTTTTATATCAAATGGGGGTCAGAAAGTGGCAGACGCAGGAAGAAATCCAGCCCTCAAGGGTCAATGCGCACCCCTCCCATTGCCAGAAAACATTATCTGAAGTAGTGGGGAATGAGGCTAGAAGTTTTCCAAATACAGTGGTGCCTCGCAAGACAAAATTAATTCGTTCTGAGAGTTTTTTCGTCTTGCGAATTTTTCATCTTGCGAAGCACGGTTTCCCATAGGAATCACCAAAGTCTTCAAAAACCTCAAAAAAGGCTACCACACCGCGTGCTATGAGTTGCTCCTCGAAGTCAAGTCACAACTGCACCTCTTCAAGCAATGCACCCTGGGTATTAACGGTTTTAAGAAAAAGGAAACAAACAAACTTGCAAGACGTTTTCGTCTTGCGAAGCAAGCCCATAGGGAAATTCGTCTTGCAAAGCAACTCAAAAAACGGAAAACTCTTTCGTCTTGCGAGTTTTTCGTCTTGCGAGGCATTCATCTTGCGAGGTACCACTGTAAGTTCATTGATCTGAGCCAAAGCCTGCCTTTCCCAAGAATTCTGGGTCAAGGGTCAGGTGACTCTCAAGCACCAATGACAGGCCCCTCCCGCCTCCTCCTGCTTGAATCTCTGGTCTTTTGAGGTTATATCTGAAACCACTGCTCCGTAGTGAGAGGTTCAAAATTAAAGCAGACTCCTTTTGTTAAGCGCAACCAACAAAGGAAAAAACAGGGCAGGGGGAATGAAACTGACATGGCAGAACGTTGCTGTAGCGATTCTTGGCTTGATTTTCAGGCCGCTCTGCCACGCTCTGGGGCTGTCCTGTCCCCACGTCCTGCAGCTGCTGTTGTGGGGGCAAGGAAAAGAGAAATGGTGAAACAAGAGGCGCAGAGAGCTACGAAACAAGGCGACTGCTTCAGCAAAGCACGAACCCAAAGGTTCTTCTCTGTTTCTCAAAATGTATATAAGCAGTTGTCAGAGACTGCCTCTAGGTCCCAGCTCACCAAGGACCAACGCTAGCCGGTAGAACTGTACAAAAGTCTTTATTGACGTATAGTTTCCATTTCCAAATCCTAGCGTGCGTCTCTACGTCTATTCCCTAGATCGGCGAAGTCCCATCTGAATCTCCGCCCCCTGTACACCAGTTTAAGACTCTAGCCTTACTCCACCTCTTGCGTCTCTCCTTTCGCCTCTGGGTCCTACCACCCCCCGGGGTCCCTTCCTTCCTGGAGGCTTCGGATGCAGACCCTTCGGACTCCTCCCCTTCCCTTCGGCGGGCTTTAGGACCTGGCTCCCTTTCCGGGCTGCTCATTGCGCCTCCCTCTTGTACATTTGAACTTGGCGCGCGCGCGCTGTCTCCGACCCTCCTTTCTACCGTTTCCTCGCTCTCTGACGCAGGCGTGGCCAGCCCTGACTCATGTCCTTCCGCTGCCGGAGAGCTGCCTGGCGCCGATGCCTGGAACTCCTCCCCCCTACTGCTCTCCGGTGGTGAAGCTGGTCCCGATTTCCAGCTGCTGCTCTCTGGTGGGGAAGCTGGTCCGGATTTCCAGCTGCTGCTCTCTGAATCCCCTCTGGTCCCTCCTTCCTGGGGTGTTCCTCTTGGCAACCCCCTAGCTCTGCCCATGGGAGCCCCTTTCTGTGAATCCTCCGATTCGCTGGAGAGACTTAGAGACCTCGGGCGGCTATCATCGCTAACTTCTCCCTCCGATTCCTCCCCATCCGTCCCTTCTGCTCCTGAACCCCTGACAGCAGTATATAAAAATTCTGACAAAAAAAGAATGCAGCTGAAGTAATTAAAATAGTGGATATTTAAAGTATTTAAACAGTGGATATGTAAAGTATATAAAACAGAACGACGGCTGAAATATTTAAAAGAGTGGCTGAATAGGGTCCGGGATCTCTTATATCTGGCAACAGCTCTCATTTAATTAGTAAAAGAAACAAGAGGGAAAGAACACACAAGAGTAATGTTTGTTATGAAAGCTGGGATTTATATTCAGTTTTTAAAGATCTTCTTGAAGCAAATCAACAAATAGATTCAATAAAAATAATAGAAATACCAAAAAAGCACCGTCTGGAAGATGCTTAATGCTACGTTGGCAGGGTACTTTAAAATGGGCTTTATTCTTAATTTCTGGAATACCCTTTTCAATCTTAAACAAGGATGGCAGAGTATTTTCGCTGCGATTTAATTTTAAATAAGCGTATCATAGGCTTATACTCAATCAGACCACTGGTCCACCTAGCTCAATAATGTCTACACTGGCTGGCAGCAGCTCTTCAGGGCTTGGGACAAGGGCCTTTCTTTCCCAGCCCTGCCTGGTGACGCCAGGGATCGAACCCAGGACCTTGTGCATGCAAAGCGGGTGCTCTCCCCACCGAGCTACAGACGCCACGGCAACCTTGTACCTGGTATTCCTCTGCAAAGCCAAAGCCGCTGTTGGAGAAGCGCTCGTGGCAGTAAGCTGGGAAAGCCAAGACGGGCACAGAGTCCGGGGCTCTGCAGGGGAGGAAAAGATGGAACAGTTCTCTCTTTAAACCTCAAAGTTTAAGCAGGCAATACGTAAATAACTGAGCAATTGTGTCGCAGATAACTCGGTTCTGCCCCCCCATAAAGCCTGCCCCCCCTAAAATAAATCCTGGCTATGTCCATGCACCCCCCCATACCCCTTCATCCTCACCCAGGCAGTCCCATATCTGCTTTCTGTTTCTCCAATACATTCTTCGTCCTGCAAAGGAGACAGAAAACTAAGCAACATCTGTCAGTGGCATGGTTGCCATCTGTCCTCTTTTCCCAGGACACGTCCTCTTTTTCAGGGGTCAAATTCCTGTCCGGGTGGATTTTTGTAAAATTTGCCAAAATGTCTCTGGCTATACTTTCTGGATGAGACATAGAGATGACTGGTGGTTGAAGACTTGCTTTCCTCTTCTCTTCTCCTGCCCCGCTCACAGTGCCAGATTTATGTACTGTATAAGCTAAACAAGCTCTAGCTTAGGGCCCCACTCTCTTGGGGGCCCCCAAAAAATGTAAAGGAAAAAAAACCTGGATGTACATTTCCAAAATATAAGATAAAAAACAACAAAAAAAACCTACATACAGCAACAGTGTTTTGTGTTGTGTAGGCTCCTCTGATGTACATATTTTGTTATGTGCAAAAGGCTTTAGATATCTGTTAGGTCCATAAATTACCATATAGCATATATTTAACACACAAAACAGTGACACACACAAAGGACAGTTGGACATATAAAGGGCCCCATTACCTTCAGTAGCTTAGGGCCTCATCAAACCAAAATCCAGCCCGGCCCCCTCAGCAATATATCACAGCTTCTATAGCCTACATATAGTAGGGGTATTTAAAATGAGAGTCGTCATAGTGTCCTCATTTTTGTTCTTCAAAACATGGCGACCCTAGTGGTCTCCCTTCTTCCAAAAATAATAATCTCTAATCAGAACGCCTGACAGGGCACTATAGAACTGAAGCCTGCAGTACCCGAACCTCCCACTGGGGGAGCCACGGCGCTAGACCAAAGGCCCTTTGTCCATAAGCAGAGCTGTGGTGATTTGGAAATTGTACTGCGTCGCCCAAGGGCCTGTGAGAAATCCACGCAGAGAGAAATTTGTCTCCTCTCTCATGACACTAGAACTTGTGACCAAGGAAGCTGAATGTTGGAAGACTCAGGACATATATATAAAAAGTACTTCTTCATGCGGGGCACAGTCAGACTATGGAACTCTCTGCCACAGGAGGCAGTGATGACCACCAAAATGGTCAACTTTAAAAGAGGATTGGACTAACTCTTGGAGGACGGGGCTAACATGGTTCCTATATACATGACAGCAACGCTTTGCCTCCACTGCTGGAGACTTCTGAATACCAGGAGGGGAGAGGGCTCTTGTGCTTGGGTCCTGCTTATTGGTTTCCCATAGGCATTTGGTCGGCCACTGGGGTGAAATAAAAAATGTAAGGATATATATATATAATGTTCACGAATGTACCAACCAAGCACGTACATAGATATGCAGACCACATGTCTGGAGCAGCACAGGAAGACCGCCCTGAAACCATTTTGACTCCCAAACTGACCAAATGTTTTCTCTGCAAGGAGGGAGGGGATGAGGGAACCTTCCCATTGTCTCAGGAATTGGGAAATCACCATCTCAAAGGAATGGCCAGACTACCAGGAAAGGCAATCAGATAAGGCATTATCAGATAACCTGGCAGACAGGAAAAACAACATTCAAATTTCTGTTGTAGACCACCTTTTCTGTGATGTAGGTATGATGTTTGTGGGGGGTGGTCTTGAGCTCCAGGGCAGGGAATTTAAAATGTCTATATAAGGGCAGGCACACCTTGGTTCTGGGTCCTCCTCCGGCCTCCTGCGTGTGAGGGGAGCACCCTGTTGCAACAGATCAATAAAGACCAGGCTTACGAGCTGCTTTGCTTCTCAATATTCTCTGGTTGGCCTCTGTTATTTTCTCCTACCAAAGGACTCTATAAGGGCTCTTGTGTCCCCCATAAGGGAATAAGGGCAGATTTTTGTTCATTACAGTGAGAACAGGATGCTGGACTAGATGGGCCACTGGCCGGATCCAGGAGGATTCTTCTTGCGCTCTTATGACTTTCTGTAGCTGGAGAGAAGACTTCAGTGCACTGCCTGGCCCTTTGCCCCCCACCCCTGCAGAGGAAATGCGTCAGGGGAAAATACAAGCCGATAAACGCAGCTTGTTTTATTTTCCTTTGTGCCTCCGGATTCAGGTTACGGCGGCCCTGATGCTCCCCCCACCCCCCGCGCTGGGGTCAATAATGCTGTGCAGCGGAAGCCTGCCATATTGAGCTTGCTCACCTTTTCCTCCAGAAATAGAACAGCAGCAGGCTGAGGAGGCCTGAGAAAAGCAGCACAGGGAGCAGAGTTTCAAGGATGACCCCTAAAGACAAAGAAAGAAAATGCTGCTACAAAGTCTATGTGCATGTCTAAGTCAGGGGTGGGAAATTCGTGGTCCTCCCTGCGTTCATAGAATCAGAGAATTGTAGAGTTGGAAGTGACCAGTGCAGGAATCGGTTACCCCGTGGTCCCTTCTCAGTCTTAAAAGCTATGATTCTAAGCAGAGTATAAAAGGGATGCAGGTGGCGCTGTGGGTTAAACCACAGAGGCTAGGACTTGCTGCTAAGAAGGTCAACAGTTCGAATCCCCACGATGGAGTGAGCTCCCATTGCTCGGTCCCTGCTCCTGCCAATCTAGCAGTTCGAAAGCATGTCAAAGTGCAAGTAGATAAATAGGTACCGCTCTGGTGGGAAAGTAGACGGCGTTTCCGTGCGCTGCTCTGGTTCGCCAGAAGCGGCTTAGTCATGCTGGCCACATGACCCGGAAGCTGTACACCAGCTCCCTCGGCCAGTAAAGCGAGATGAGCGCCGCAGTGGCGTAGCGTGGGTTGTCAGCACCCGGGGCAAGGCAAGTAATTTGCGCCCCCTAACCCATGGATTTGCGCCCCCTAACCTGTGGATTTGCGCCCCCTAACCCATGGATTTGCCCTAACCCCAGATGTTGCGCCCGGTGCGGCCGGCCCCCCCTGCACCCCCCACGCTACGCCACTGGAGCGCCGCAACCCCAGAGTTGGTCACGACTGGACCTAATGGTCAGGGGTTCCTTTACCTTTAAGCAGAGTTTAAATGAAGGAAGGTGAACAGAAAAGGAAGGGAGCACAGTAGTCTGCTGAGCACCTGCTTGGCATGCAGAACTCCCCAGGTTCAATCCCTGGTAACTCCTATACAGTGGTACCTCGGGTTACAGATGTTTTAGGTTACAGACTCCGCTAACCCAGAAATAGTACCTCGGGTTAAGAACTTTGCTTCAGGATGAGAACAGAAATCGTGCGGCGGCAGCAGGAGGCCTCATTAGCTAAAGTGGTGCTTCAGGTTAAGAACAGTTTCAGGTTAAAAACAGACCTCCAGAATGTATTAAGTTCTTAACCCAAGGTACCACTGTATTATTTTAAAAGGATCAAGTCGCAGGCAATGGGACAGACCCGGAAAAGGCTCTGCTGGTAGGACTGATGTTGTTGGCCCATCTAGTCCACCGCCCCATTCTCACAGGGGCCAGCCAGGTGGCTGGGGGAACCTGCAAGTGGAATCTGAGCACAAGAACAGCCTCCCCTCCTGTGGGGCTTTCAAGCAACCGGGATTCAGGAGCATTGCTGCCTCTGGCCACAGAGACAAAGCATCATTGCTTCTGTGGCTGGTAGTGACTGCTGGGGCTGATGGGAACTGGAGTCCACAGCATCCGGAACCCTGACAATGCCAGACTAGGCAAGCCGCCAGTCCCTGGTGTTAAGACGGCTTTGAACCCTCCCAAGTCTTTTCATGCATTTTGCACAGAACAGCCCAGACCCCTCACCCCAGGGTGCTCTGTGCCTGTTCGCCAAGGGTCAGTAATATCCACCGATGACAAAAGTACAACAATGCAATGGTTCTATGTTTTCAAGAGAATCCACCAAGAGTGCACATTTTGTGACTTTCAGAGATTTATAAGATTTCTGTTTATTTGGTTTTGCAGAGAGTTTCATGTATTTCATATTGTTCAATGTTCTGTATAGATTTTATAAAGAGTTTATATCGATACTGCATTGTTGTACTTGGTCATCGTGTTGCCTTGGATATTACTGACAATTGTTTGCAACACAGAGGTTTAATTGTTTGGTTCCTTGTTCGCCAAGGGTGCCGTCATTCAGAAAGAGAAGTGTTTTTAAACAGCACGCTTCGCTCCCAGCCCGGCCACTGAAAGGCTTGCTCAGATGTGTCTCACCTGCGTTGCTGGTGGTGCACATCTTCTGGGCGGACGCTGCCTCCTGCTCATACCAGAACGTCTGCACTTGGACCAAGTAGCTCCAGGCGGGTTGCAGGTTGTCAATCTCCGTCTCCTCTTTGCAGATCGTCCATTCCTGGACAAGCTGGTCTGACAGACAGACCTGCAATTTACTGACCTCGCTGGCTGGGCACGTCCAGGACAATACCAGACGGTCGCCCCACATGGAGGAATCACACTTCAAATTATTCACGTGGTCCGGCTCTGTGCAGGTGGGAAGCAGAGCGTACTGTGGGTTTGTTTTTTTTTAATATATATATATATATTGCATGCCCACAAACATGTGAGTCCCATCCTTTTTTCAATAGGACCTCTCAGTGAAATGGATGAAGTTCCTAATTTTATTCTTTATACCCCACCCATCTGGCTAGGTTTCCCCGGCCACATCTGCCAAAGACAGGGCAGGCCACCCGTGAGGCAAAATGAGGCAACCACCTTGGCAGGGGCAGACTTTGATAATATGGTGCCCTGGGCAAGGACAAAGGCTGGTGAGGTGCCTCCCTTGAATATTTCATATTTTCACAGTAATTCTTTTTGGTACAGTTGCTTTTTATGGATCTTCTCAGTAGGTAACCATTTAAATATAGGATGATAATTGTTGTTGATGTTGTTATGCTGACCCTGGGCAGCGGGATCTACAGGGGCAGCAGATCCGGACGTCGAGGAATGAATCACCTGTTTACCACCAGTCTAGGGAATGGCAGTGCCTGTTAGCTTCCTCCACTTCAGGTGTCAGGGCCTGGACGCCCTTCTCCTGAACATTCCCATGGGCAGGAGGAGAGCATAGATTTAGAACAGTGGTTTGCAGAGGGGCATGGTCCAGAGGGGGAAAGCTGGGAAACACTGGGTGAGGCACAACTAGAAGAGGAAACACCAGGAGAGAGAGAGAGCTGGCCGATTCAGTGTCCTTGGAAAGCATTCCTGCCCCCCCTTCGCCTAAGACTAGATGGGATTTGAGAGTGATAGAACAGAGAGCTCATTGGCAACAAGCTCAGATTACCCGACATATGAGTGACATTGATTAATGGGGACGGAAGGAGTGAATCCTTACTGGGAGCACGGCCATATTTTTAGAGAGATACGCATTCCTTTGTCTCTCGCTGTGATTATTAAAGAAACTAATTGGTAAGGCGCTCTTTCTTTTGATCCTGGGGGTCCTATTCCCCGAAGCCTGATATCAGGCGACATTCACACCACTGGATGGAAGTAGTGATTGCTAAACTGCTCTAGGAAATCTATGTCACGGACTCGTTGGATGCAGAGGAATAGTGGCAGGTTGAGAAGCAGAAGCAGAGGCGGAAGCCAGAGAGCCAGTGAGAGGTAGAGGCAATGAATCCTAGTTTGGTCCCCCTCGGCAAACCTTCCACCTCCTCTCTGGCACCCCCTGGTGTTGGGCTCCCTGCCTTCTGCCCACTAGTGAGCACCAGCCACCATTATTGGGTAAGATGGACCAATAGCCTGATTCAGCAACAAGCAATCGGGGATGGGGGGGAGGGGGCGGTGAGGCTCAACATCTGTGTGTGGCTGGGTTAGACCTTCCCTCTACTAATTTGTAGCATAGGCCACTGAATCACTTCACTGTATGTGTGTGTGTGTGTGTGTGTGTGTGTGTGTGTTTATGTGTGTGTGTGTGTAGCTCCCCCTTGACCCTCGCTGCCTGTGGAACTCCTGCCATGAAAGTCAATGCTTCCTTGCATGCCAAGCCCCGCTTTTGAGAGAGGATGGGACCACCCCATTTTCTCCCCCCCCCCATCAGAGAAAACTGTAAGTACTTGTAGCCCCTTCTTGCAGAACGCCAACGCTATACGCGGTCTTGTTTTCTCCTTCTGCTACGCTCAGCAAAGTGAAGGTGTAGTTGGAGCTTGGAGTGAGACCTCTCAATGTCATCTCCGTAGAAGTGCCAAGACGCATTTCTTTGTCGTTGGACTCGTTCTGGTTCTTCCACCGGAGCAGAAAGCTGCTGAAAGCTGAGCTCGGCTTCCTCCAGGATAATTCAATTTCTGTCTGGCTGCTATTGCGGACCCTGAAATCTGTAGGGGGCAAGGGGCCTGAAAGAAGGAGGCAAGATTTGTCAGGAGAGCCAAGTCACAAAGAAAGCAGAGGTTGTCGTGCTAGTCTACAAGAGGGGAGAACTGCCCCCCCACCCACAGTTAGGCAATGCCTCCCCTGATTCATCCAGCCTGATGAAGAGTTCTGTTGAACTCAGAAGCTTACACTGTTTTCTGACATTTGGGTTGGTCCTTATAGAGACATTGCCCAACAGCAGCCACACCCCATTTACAGAGGTGTCTTTCAAAGACTAGATGCAGCTTCTCCCTTAATGTGAGCTCATAAAATGCCACTCTCCTCTCTGTGGATCTGGGACTTCTTTTCTCCAGCTGCTTCTACACTAAGTGTAGAATTTCTCAAAAAAAAATTTTTTTAAAGCACTGACAACAACCTTGTAAGCCATGGCGGACTGAACTGTCATGGGGACCCCTTCGCAACAACGTCTAGGTAACCACTGTTATCCTCTTCAATGGGGTTGTTCCACGACAGATGGCCACACCTTCACAACATCTGTGCTACCGACTCTCAATCTTTGGGATTGTTGAAATATATTCACCAAAAAAATAATAATCAAATTGAGTCATGCAACTCAAACTGGGTGTTCTAGACCCCAAAAAGTTTAAAGCACTGTGAACTAAAGTTGCTTCTGGGGCGCCTCTAGGATTATGGGCCCTGAAGCTTAAGCTTCATTAGTTTCATAGCAGATCACAGAATTGTAGAGTTGGACGGGACCCTGAGGGTCATCTAGTCCAACCCCTTGCAATGCAGGAATATGCAGCTGTCCCTTACAGGGATCAAACCTGCAACCCCTTGGCCTTATCAGCACTAGGCTCTAAGCAATTGAGCTGATCCACCTAGGTAAAGCTAGGTAGACTGACCATGACTAGCTCAACATCTCCCAGTGAGTTTCATGGCTGAGTGGAGATCTGAACCTGGTTCTCCCTCCCCACCCCTAGTCCAAGAATCCAACCACTACACCACACTGCCCAAAGTCCAAACCACATTGCCACCGCTACCGCCCCCCCCCCCGCCGGACCATGAGAGTTGTACTCACATGTCAGAGCCCATATGCTGGCTTCTTTGCTCTTAGCCCCACCAATCTCTGAGGCCAGCTTCACTGAGTACAGGATCCCTGGCAGGAGTTGTGTGATGTTGTAGCTGAGGCAATCGCCTCCAACCGATTCGTTCCCCGACAGGTTTGCGCCTTTTCCGCCACACCAGCTCACCCTGTACGAATAGTGTGCGGCACTGGAGTCTTTAGGCCGATCCCAGGAAACAGGGATGCTGTTGGTCTCGCACTGCGATACGCTTATATTCTCGGGAGCATTTGGAGCTGAGGGAAAGAGCAGGCTCACTTAACACACCACAACAACCCCTGCTGGCCTTGCAGATGTTGGAAGCCCAGTGTCCTTAATCCGAGCAGCACATCCCCTCCAAGCCAAAGCCCAACATACTCACGCCTCGTCTCAAAATGGGGGCACCCTCAGGTAGCTGCTAGGGCTCTGGCGCCCCGGCTGGGCCCAATCCTGATCCCTGCCCCTTTGACTAGTGCTTTGACCACTGAATGACTGGGTCTGGGAGCTGCTGTCTAGAGTTCCCGCAACATCCTATTGCTGCGGTGGGAAATTTGAACGGCGGCCATTTTAATTCCCCACTGTGACTCTGACATAGCGTTGCTGTGGTAAATTAGAGAGTTGGGGGCCCACAAATCCCCCTCAGGCCTGGAGCCGGTCCTGTTGACAGACCCTCCAAGTATCCCCATTTTCCAGGATTAACAGAAACTTTCCCAGTTTCTGATTTGATCCCAGAATGTCCCGCATTTCCTTAGGACGTTGCTGTTTTCACTGGAGAGGTGTTGGAGGACAATGGAGTTATGTGACCCCCAAGCCAAGGAGATAAGTAACTATACAACCTTTAGAAGACACCTGAAGGCACCCCTCTATAGGGAAGTTTTTTTAAAAATAAAAATGTTTAATTAAGCTTTCATATAAGTTGGAAGCCACCCAGTGGCGTAGCGTGGGTTGTCAGCACCCGGGGCAAGGCAAGTAATTTGCGCCCCCTAACCCATGGATTTGCGCCCCCTAACCTGTGGATTTGCGCCCCCTAACCCATGGATTTGCGCCCCCTAACCTGTGGATTTGCGCCCCCTAACCCATGGATTTGCCCTAACCCCAGATGTTGCGCCCGGTGCGGCCGGCCCCCCCTGCACCCCCCACGCTACGCCACTGAAGCCACCCAGAGTGGCTGAGGCAACCCAGTCAGATGGGTGCGGTATTAATAATAATAATAATAATAATAATAATAATAATAATAATAATGGAATAGGACATCCCTATTTTCATTGGATGAATGTTGGAGGGTATAGGATGATGTGCTGGTGCTGATGGGAGCTGGAGTCTTGAGGGGCTACAGGTTTCCCCTCCCTGCTCCACAAGGCACTGCATGCTAGCTGAGGTCTGTGGTGCTGATATGGGAGCTTGGGAGTGTTTTCTATGTGACTCAATCTACTAGGGGCAGGGGAAAGTTCTCAGGGTCCTGGCTGCTGCTTCCCTTTCTCCCCTGGCCTCAGCCTACCTGTGGTGGCCTGTTTGGTGCTCCCGATGCTGGAGATGTTGTTGGCAGAAACGGCAAAGACCTCAACGTTGTACGTTTTGCCTGGTGTCAGGTTGTGCACCCAAAGCAAGTTTCCGGAGGTGTTGCGGCACACCGGCAAGCAGACCTTGTATCTATAGAAGCTGGCGTGAGGGTCCTTGGGCGGCGCCCATTCAATCTGCAGCGCGTCCACCGTGCAGTTCTGTATATTGATGTAGGGGACAGGTGAAGGGCCTGTGATAGGAGAAGCAGAAGGACCCTCTAGGCTCTTTGATATGAGCAGACCTACAGGCAGCAGGCATAAGCGGGTCCTGGAAGAAAAGGACAGTGTGGAGAGCTCCTGTCCAGGGTTCCCACATGCCACATCCTTTCCATGATACTACACACCCTACCTTCCAGTTTCCCAATTCCTTGCCTCCACACCTGTGAATCACCTGCTCTTGGCTACTGAAATGGCAGTACCATCATTCCACGGCAACCTGAGCAGAGCCTCTGCTATTTGTTGTGTTATGCGACACTGGCTATGTACAACAGAGGCATCCTGGGAGCAGTGCCTACCTAGCTTGTGGGACTTTGTTCCGAAGGAGGCTCACAGTTCTTTCTGCTGCTGGAGTTCAGGTAGCAAGTAAAGCTTGGGATAAGAGCTCAACTACTTACCTTCAATTAACCAACTCTGCTGGTTTACTGCTGCTGTGCTGAAATACTGACTGCCGTTTAATTACATTTAAAAGCTTGCTTTTATATTGCTGCTAAGTTACCCCGCGGATCCTGATGAACGGGAAGGCAGGGCATAGCTTAAATAAAATGAAATATGCTGCATATCTAACTACACACACAAACACACACACACACACACACACACACAAACACACATTTATGGATCAATATGAGCATGCACACAACCAAGCTAGTTAGGAGAAAATTTAAGCAGGCTACACTATCAGAACACAAGATAACAACTTGTTCTCTATTCCTCAATGCTCCAGACATCGCCACACACACCTTGGCTAACATACAGTGCCTTGCAGAGAAGGGAGGGGAAACCCATAGCCCATCAAGACTCCAGCACCCATCATCCCCAGCCAGCATGGCCAATAGGCAGGGATGATAGGATCTATAGTCCAACGACGAATGGAGGGCCAGGGGTTGCCCACCCTGCTGTCCAAAGACCTGGTTTCAGCTGCTGCTTGCAGAGTGGGGGGAAATAGATATAGATCACCTGTGTGGTGATTAATAAAAGAATTGGCTGGATCCCTGGATCCAAAGTGCAGAGCTAAACACACTCTCCAGCAAGAGAGAGCCCCCAGCAGTGTTTTTAAAAGTCACAAAAGCAAGCAGCAGTGTAGCATGGGGATTTAGGCTGTTAAACCTTTGAATAGCCTGTTTAGTCTGCTACCAGAGCTTCCCATTTCTACCCCTCTGAGCACTGAACCGACCTCGCACCTTAGTAAGTTTAAAAATGCTTTACTTACAAAGTTCCAAATGTTCATGCATTTATCCATGCAGCAGCAAAAGTAAACACAGGCAGAAATCTTGGGATACAAAATATAGCGAAATGGCTCTAAGCATGCAGTCTGAGCTTGTAGCAGGCAAGCTCAGGTACCTCCTATCTCACATGGTGAAAAAGACCGAAGAAAAGAGGAAACTTAACTTTCTTCTAAGAGCTGAGGGGGAGTCTAGGAGTACAATTCTGTGGTTTTAACCCCTTCATGCATTAACTAGCTCTAAGCTTGCTTGCTGTGTCTGACTGCAATTTCCAACAAGTAGAAGGCAGTGGCGAGACTCACAGGTGAAGGCAGTGATGGATGATTCCTTGCTGCACCGTCCATCCAGTTTTCTGAACACTGTCATGTTGTAGTTCTGCCCAGGCGACAGTTTTGGGATGTTGGCTGTGCAGTTACTGATGCTGGCTTTAGGGACTGTCGTAGCGCTGCCTCTGTGCGCCTTGTAGCAGCAGTCGTTGGAGATTTGCCAGTGAAGAGTTACAGAATGGTTGGTCTGGTCCCTTTGGGTGAGTTTTTGCACAGGGCATGGCTCTGTTCAGAAGCAGAAGCAGAGAATGAGCAATCAATGAGCACTTCAACCCCACAGACCACTCCTTATAGGGAAACCAGGCCCAAATTCATTGCACCTAACACTGGGACCTGCTCTAGGGGGCCTTTGGACTGCCGCTATTTTGCAGGAGGGACACAAATGCAACCTCAAATTTTTGGTTTGCGGAAAGAAAGTAGATCGAAGCACTCCGTTGCCCTAGCACAACAAATCCACTTAAAAGAAAAAAGAAGAAATGGGGTGTCTGCAGTTTGGAAAGTGATGGATGTGGAGAAAGAGGAAATGGTGGGGCCAGGGGATTCTAATTCAGTGGCTCTCAAACTCTTCCCCCCTCTGACCCACACTTTGAGAATATAAATTTGCTCCTGCCATAGAGACTTTTTTGTTGACAAAAAATACACTGGAAAACAAAAGGAAACAACTTGCAGCAGTGCTTGATTTATGACTTAAGATGGAATAGCTCAGTTGGTAGAGCATTAGACTCTTAATCGCAAGGTCCTGGGTTCGAGCCCCACGTTGGGCAAAAACATTCCTGCATTGCAGGGGGTTGGACTAGAATGATGATCCTACAATTCTATGATTTTACTTCATAATATGAACATAGGACATCCAGAAAGTATAAATCAATGCAGCTACATATTCTTCAAGTGAAAGAAGATATTTTGATACTATACTACACTGATATGTTTAAATGTCTTAAATTTTTTTAAAAAAATGAGGGTCCTTTCATCAGTCTCATTTGCTTTGCAAAGGGCCTTTGGCAGGCAGAACCCAGGTTCCCTCTTGACGCAGACTGTGGAGTGTGGATTTCTGCCCTTACCTCCGCACTCAAGGCAGTCAGCGAGTGAGGAACAGTTTTTATCCAAGATCACATGCTGTTGGCACCGAGTGGGAAGGCTGGTGCTGTTGACGCAGCCTGGATCCTGGTCCATCACCTCTGGTCTTCTGAAAACTTCTGTGACATTTGCATTATCCAAGGGACAGTACACAACGACAAAGTTTCCACCGACTTCCCCGGGGTATTTGCAGGGATCTGCGGCGGCAATGAAATGAAGGCAGGCGTTAGAGAAGCCTTTCCCCAGTGTAGTGTCCGCCAGACACTTGCTGGACTGCAACTCCCATCATTCCTGACCAATAGCTGTGCAGGCTGAGGCTGATGGGAACTGGAGTCCAACAACAGAATCTGGAGGATACCAAGGCGGTTGGGGAGCTAGTTTGGGGGGTTAGCCCCGCCTGCTCCTACTATATTCAGCTCTCCTTCTTGAAGGATGTGAGACATAAGTAGCAGTCAAGTACAACAGTCCTTGTTTCCCTAGAGTGGACATGCGGGGGAATGTTTGGTCCAACCAGTCCTCCTGGCTGGGACATACTTCCTTTTGCATGTGACTAGAGGTGGGCGTGACCTTACCTGTCCAGGTAACAAAAGGGCAAGTCACGCAGCATGCCCTCTCTCTTTGACCTCCTCCATCGTTGGAGCAGCTTTTAGCTAGAATTGCTCTGTTGGCTCTCAGCCAACAGAGGACACTGGGATTATCTCCATATGGGATAGATCCACTCTGTAACTAAGTCTGCCTTCAGGGATCCAACTGTGAACTGATGATGTGAGTAAACTTCTTTTATATACTTTACACAAAACTGTGGCATGTTTATTCTTTGAAGAGGGACATAAGGGAAATTACCAGGAATCTAATATTGAGAGGCTTAAACAAGCTTGCAACCAGCTATCTGCTGTGCATTTAAAAGGGGAATGTAAAACTCTGCTAAGTTATAGAACTTGCTAGCGCAAGTTAGGAAAGTTATTAATAAACAATATATCCTCTCCTGCCTCCCTGAACATTCCCACACTTCTCTCTTGTCTCCAAGGGCATGTGGAGGGCTTTGCAGGTTGCAGAGCAAAGACCACAGAGAGGCCCTCCCCGATGGAGCTTAAGACTGCTAGGGAAACAGCTGGCTGGGGAGGAGACTTAGGGGAAAGTGAGAGACCCATATTGTCAGTTCTGGCATCTGCTTTACTGGGGCCAGTCTTGCCGTAGGTTTCTCTGCTTGTATTCTGATTCCATGAATAAAGAATAAACTTTACCGCTCGTCTTTGAGTCTCTGTTCTGACCTGCAGCTGAACCAGCTCCGACACTGAGCTTCTAATGTTTGTGCAGATCCACTCCTCGATTCAGGCCAGTATTTAGGGGGAATGTCATAGCTCATTGGTAGAGCACCTGCTAGGCGTGCAGAAGGACTCAGGTTCAATCCCTGATATCTCCAGGTAGGCTTCAGAGGGAGAGGTGTCTGTCTAAAGTCCTGGAGAGCTGCCAGTCCCTGTAAACAAGGTGCTGGGAACCTTCGGCCCTCCAGATGTTGGTGAACTACAGCTCCCATCAGCCCCAGCAAGCATGGCCAATGGCCAGGGATGATGCGAGCAATAGTTTCGCAATACCTGGAGGGCCACAGGTTTCTCTCCTGTTCTGTATAGAGGAAGTACATTGCGTGAAACCCCGGAACAGAGCAGCTGCCAACCAGTTTCAATACTAATGAGCTAGAAATTTCAGGGGTCAGCAAACTTTTTCAGCAGGGGGGTGGTCCATAGCTGTCAACGTTTCCCTTTTTTAAAGGGAAATTCCCTTATTCTGAATAGGATTCCTCGCAAGAAAAGGGAAAAGTTGACAGCTATGGGCTGGTCCACTGTCCCTCAGACCAGGTGGGGGGCCAGACTATATTTTGAAAAAAAATATGAACGAACCCCTATGCCCCACAAATAATCCAGAGATGCATTTTAAATCAAAGGACATGTTCTACTCATGTAAAAACACACTGATTCCCCGACGGTCCGCGGGCTGGATTTAGAAGGCGATTGGGCCAGATCCGGTTCCTGGACCTTAGTTTGCCTACCCATGAGCTAGAGCTAGATGGATCAATAATCTGATTCGTCATTAACCAGCTCCTCGTCTTCCTGCTTCAGAAGATATTGATTTAATATCAGATTAATCCACACCAGAAAGAGGCAACATCAGAAGCCCAGAGAAAGGTTGTTATCCTACTTACCTGCAGTTGTTGTGGATGGCTTTGTAGTAGTTATGGATTCTTTATTTTTGCCTGTTTTGGAGAGGCGAGGCAGAGGGGGAAGAGGCAAGTATGAGGAAAGTTGAATCTCCATTATGGATTATTCAGAAATTATACAGAATTGCATCTGAAACTAAAAGACCCTCATGCACACAAAGACACAGATTCTCCAGAAAGTGCAAGAGACAAAACCAAGCAGGTATAGAAACAAATTGGTAGCAAGCTGCGCCAAAATGACTCTCTTTCAACCCAAGGAAGGAGGCCGTTTCTTCAAAATCAAAAAAACTTTTAATAAAGCAGTAGAGCCCTGCTGGATTGGATTAGTCTCCCAGAATCCTGTTTATAGCTGGGGCAAGCTGGAAACCTCAAGGAAACCCACACCGTCCAGGCACAAAGGCAACAGCAGCCTTCCTTATGTTTGATCCCAGAAACTGGTATTAGTCAACAGCAGACTGCCTTTGAACATGGAGGCTCTATTCTGTCTATCCTGGCTGGTGGGCTTTGATAGACTGATCCTCTACTTGCGAATGAGGCTGCAGTTCAGCAGGAAGGTTCACTTCCAGGCATCTCCAAGTAAGCCTGCGAAAGTCTGAAATCTTAAGAGAGTCACTGCTGGTCACTGAAGACAATTCTAAGCAAGATGGACCCGTGGTCTGATTCAATATAAGGCAAAATTCCCATATTCCTCCGTGAATTTATCTGATCCTTTCCAAAAGCCATCTTTGCTAATGGCCATCGTGTGGTTTAGTCACTAGGATGCTGGGACTAACTTGCCCTTACTTCTTTTGTTTCCCCACTTGCCCCTTCTCACACTAGGTTCTCGTTCCTCCAAACAGTCTGGGAACCCTATGGTGGGAAACCATGAGGTAGAGGCATATTGGAGCTGGGGAACAACTGGTGGTGAAAGGGTTAAGTGCCCTCTCAAATTGCCCCCCTCTCAAATCGGGGTTCTCAACATGGAACCCCTTGAGCTACCTTTACATGAACTTCTATGTAAGGCACTGTTTGCCCTTCAGGGTTCATCTAAACCAGTGTTCTTTGACCTTGAGTCCACAGGTGTTGTTGGACTACAACACCCATCATCCGTGCCCAGTTTAGTCAGGGATGATGGGAGTTGTAGTCCAAAAAATATATATTTAGGGCTGGTTGAACACTGACCTCTGGTGAGTTCAGAGGTAGCTACTCTTCCGTATCGCCCTGCCTTGCAGTGAAGAGGATTTTAGCACTTGTCAAATGTAGTCATGCAGTAAAATGCTTTCCTGTAATCACCTAAGCTTCAGTACCTTTACATCAGCTTTGAGGCAGGCAGCATTTCAACAGGTGCACCCCTCCCCATTGCTGCATCTCCACGTTGGAGAAAGTTGCACCTGCCGAATTTCCTTGCAAAGCTAAAGACACACACAAAACTGACATAAAAATGTTGGCTATCATCATAGAAGCAACTCACTGTGTTGTCCAGGCTGAAGGAGCAGCAGCAGCAGCACCTGGCAGGGGGAAAGGCGTAATGTGAAAGATGTAGGGTTTTTTAATTCCCAGAAGGCCTTGCTCACAGATGTTGGCACTGTGATTCCCATGAACACTGTTTAACCTGGCTCACGTTATCGGTAGGATGCCTGTACAAGTTGTTCCTCATGCATTTCAGAGCAACGTCATCAAAACCCCCATCAGGCTGGACTTTCATAGAATCATCAGAGATGGAAGGGACCATGAGGGTCATCTAGTCCAACCCCCCGCGATGCAAGAATCTTTTGCCCAACGTGGGGCTCAAACCCACAACTCTGAGATTCAGAGCCTCATGCTTTACTGACTGAGTTATGTTGTGGCTTTGGCTCCCCTGGTTCCCTGTCTCCACCTCGTGGGTTTTCAACATTATCTCCAGCTTTCTAAGGTGATGTGTATTTAAAGCACATCCGTCGCCACCCCAATCTGGAATCCTGAGAGCAGTTGTTTGTTAAGGGTGCTGGGGGTTGTAGTTCTGTGAGCAGTAAACTACATTTCCCAGCATTCTCTGGGGGATGCCATGTGCTTTTAATGCATGGTGTGTACACAGTCTCAGATTCTAATGTTTTCCTATAGTTGGAGTTGCCAACATGCCACCCATGGGTGCAATGGTACTCTGGGGAGGAGCGGGTCTTCCCCTGGTTGTTGTTGTTTAGTCGTTTAGTCGTGTCCGACACTTCGTGACCCCCTGGACCAGAGCACGCCAGGCACTCCTGTCTTCCACTGCCTCCCCATGTTGGTAGCTTCCAGAACACTGTCCAACCATCTCATCCTCTGTGGTCCCCTTCTCCTTGTGCCCTCCATCTTTCCCAACATCAGGGTCTTTTCCAGGGAGTCTTCTCTTCTCATGACGTGGCCAAAGTATTGGAGCCTCAGCTTCACGATCTGTCCTTCCAGTGAGCACTCAGGGCTGATTTCCTTAAGAATGGAGAGGTTTGATCTTCTTGCAGTCCATGGGACTCTCAAGAGTCTCCTCCAGCACCATAATTCAAAAGCATCAATTCTTCGGCGATCAGCCTTCTTTATGGTCCAGCTCTCACTTCCATAAGCATTCTAGGCCCCTGCCTCACTGCCCCCTTGGTCATGACAAGGCTCGGTTCCTTCTTTTTTGAAAAGCCCATAGAGCTGGAGGCGGAAGTTGGAAGAGTTGTGCTCTTTCCCCACTTCCTCTTTCAGCTCTGTCTGTTTACTTTTCAAGGCTCAGATCCATTCTGCGGGATCCAACCTTTACCCAGAGCCATTGGGGAAAGGGAAGTCTTGATGTGCAGGCTTTCTGTCTCTCGGAGAGTGAGTGGGAGGAAATTTACCCAGATAGAGCGGCACCTTCTGCACTCAGTCAAAAATCCAAACGCGCCAGTGGAGGACCTAAAATATTTGTCACTCCCTGATCCTAACGGATACACACACGCTGCACCTTCCATGTGATCTGTGAAGCCCAGGTTGTGCTAAACACACTAGGGTTTGTTCAAAAACTGTTTTGCATTTCCAAGGGGAATATTTGCATTTACTGCTTTGTCCAGGGGCCCTGTCACCATATGGCGACAGAGAAGTCTGGGTAAAGATTATATTGCTATACTTGAGTAAACACGATGGACTGTTTTCTTCCCCTTTCACTCTTCCCCACCCTAAATATCCATCCCAAGGAAGAGTCCTGTGTAGCACAAAAGCTTGCATCATTTCCCCCCCAATGCTATCTTTTCTCAAGCAAAGGTAATGTGCAGTTTGCTATGTACTTTGAATGGGATTAGATGTCAAAACCAGTGTGTTATGGTGGTTAGAGTGTTGGACTGTGACCTGGGAGCTCAAGATTCAAATCCCCACCCAGACACAACGTTCGCTGGGTGACCTTGAGCCAGTCACTGTCTCTCAGCCTAACCTACCTCGCAGGGTTGTTGTGAGGAGAAAATGGGGGGGGGGGGGGGAGAGATGTACAGCGCCTTGAGGTCCTTGGAGGAAAAGGGGGGATAGAAATCTAATAAATAAATAAATAGATCCTGTGAAATATACTTGGAGTCGAGTGTGGATTTCATGCTCTTTATTCAGCTCATAGTAGTGAGGAATGGAAGTTCCCCCGAAAGGTCTGCTTTATATACATTATTTACACAATGGGCCCCATGTGATTGGCTAATTCCGGGATTCTCCTATAGGCCAATCAGGTTGCAGATTCACTTCCACCTGGAGTTGGATTGGGTGGCTCCTGCGGACCAATCAGACTGCTGCATTCTGGATCCTATTGTTCTAGAACCAATCAGACTGCTGCACTCTGAATCCTATTGTTCTAGGACCAATGAGACTGCTGCACTCTGAATCCTATTGTTCTAGGACCAATGAGACTGCTGCATTTTGGATCCTATTCAACTCAGTACATGTTGTTGTTGTTTAGTCGTTTAGTCGTGTCCAACTCTTCGTGACCCCATGGACCAGAGCACGCCAGGCACCTCTGTCCTCCACTACCTCCCGCAGTTTGGTCAAACTTATGCTGGTAACCTCGAAAACACTATCCAACCATCTCGTGCCCCACTGGTTCAATGGGACTTCCTTCCAAGTAATGGTGCTTAGGATTGCAGCTTTAAGTCTGCAATAAAGACCGTCCACCAGCGCTTCAGCTGGTTTCTGCTTAAGGGAGAGAGCAAAAAGCCAGCTCACCATTTCCTCCTGTGCTGGAATATATCCCCAAAGTAGTGCAAGTTGGAGGGCATGAGCAGCTGGTGGTAACCTGGGTGCCTTTCACAAAACCCAAATTTTGTGGTCTGGGTCAGGATCAGCAGCCCAGCAATGGCTGCTTTCTAAACTCCAGCCTGTGAGCTGAGACTGTGGGCATTCCTGCATAAGGGGAAAGGGCGTAGCTAGGTGATACAGTGGGAGTTCAATCTTGCCTTCTGCAGGGATGAACTGCATCTCTGATTGCCCCACACCTGACATCACAAATGGTGTGGGGCAGGTGACTTGGGGGGGTGGCCTTCTGGGCCATTGGAGAGGCCTGGCAGGTCAGATCTGGCACAAGAGGAAATTAATTGGGCACATCATCATCTGCCAGGCAGCCCTTCCAATATGCGAAGGTGCTGATTATATCACTTCTTTGCTGCCTTCAGCCTTTAGGTTTTGTACCAGGAATGCCAAATACATGTCTCTAGCAATTGTTCAGCCTGCAGCAAACCTCTAACTGAAGCTGCCCAGGGACTTTTGCTGAATGGCCCTTGTTTTCTTTTTAAGAAAACGTTATAGACAGGTCTTGGTCACAGAGCATTGCTGGATCATGGTACATGATCTGCTATCTGGAAAATTTCCATTTTCATTCCAGTTTCCACTAACTGCAGAAAAGTAACAGCTCAGCAGGGCTAAAGAGCTTGAATGTGGCTTTTGGAGATGCACTGTGCCTGGTGAAAACAAAACACGGGTTTCTAGCCCTCATTGATCAATGTTAATATAGTGGTACCTCGGGTTACATATGCTTCAGGTTACAGACTCCGCTAACCCAGAAATAGTACCTCAGGTTAATAACTTTGTTTCAGGATGAGAACAGAAATCGTGCTCCGGCGGCACGGCGGCAGCAGGAGGCCCCATTAGCTAAAGTGGTGCTTCAGGTTAAGAACAGTTTCAGGTTAAGAACGGACCTCCGGAATGAATTAAATACTTAACCTGAGGTACCACTGTAAATACAATGTGCTCCTCAGGGCTGAGCAACGTAACAACTCCTTTAGAGTCCCCTTCCGCCATTCCTGTCACGTAACATACACCTCACAGCCAATACACAGATGCACACCTGTAACCTGCTGCACAGGTGTATTTGAGCATCTGGTGGTTTGGTGAATAGGTGGTGTTTGCAATAAAAACAATTAAATCCCAAATGACACTGTGAAGGTTGGTAGTACAAAGTCATACGTGCAATGCAGTCAGAAATCTTCCGTGTCCCTCAGTCTCCCCCAGGCTGTTTCACCAACAAACTCACGCAAATACTCTTAGCCCATATAAGGATTATGTAAAGTCAAACATTTCGCCATAAATACCATCTTTGTCTTGGATTAACTAACACAACTGATTCCCCAAGCCAATCTAAAATATATCTAATAGTATAGTGGTCTATGCAATAATTCATCAGATTTAGATTGAAAAGTAAAACAATGGTGGGTTAAATAATAATGATGATGATGAAACATGCCCTTTAAAACATCTTGCCATTTTTACATAAACAGCTGTGTGGAAAATGCTTGTCTCTTAATTTTTCTATGCAAGGATTGAGTCTAAGGATATTACTGTATTTGAAATTCCTTCTGACGAACAGATACCTTTGAAACACACTGGAACCTGGAATGCTGCAAGATTTTAAAATCCCATATATTTTATTGTGTATATATTTGTGAAAATGACATACAAAAATGCATTTTTGAAAATGGTTTTGGAAAAATGTGGATATTTGTATATGTGCATCAGTCAATCACTTTGTGGTGCTAATAGACTCTGTCCTTCTGTTGTTTTTTGAATTGCAAATAATGACTTTCCCATTATGTTAATTTTCCTCTAACATACCCGCTCCTCTTTGTGTGCCATCCCCAACTACCTCCTGATCCTGCCCTGCCAATATTCTAGTTCTGTTCTCAGCTACAGAACAGAAGTTAAAATGCTGAGAGTTTAGGGATAGGGAAGAAATGAGATTCAGTTTGCATTTAAAGGCACAAACTACTGAATTGGTGCTTTCCAGAACAATACGTGAACTGAAACGCAGCCATCCTCCAAAATTCACATCACTCCATTTTTACAATCCAGTTCTCCAGCCAAGTAACTGCATTAAGAGCATTTACACAATCAAATGTCACGTCTAGTTTGGCTCTTCAGCTAGCTGCTTCGGCCGCCCCACATTCAAGAACAAGACTAAGAACTAGTGGCTGCGTATTTCCTCCTCCCTCCCAAACACGTTTTCCTTTTATGTTGTGTCTTGCTGGGTGTGGGCAAGATGATGCCTACGCCAGCCTTAGATTGGGGTAGAGCCATAGCTCAGCTGTACAGCACCTGCTTTGCATGCAAAGGGTCCCAGGTTCAGCATTTGCACTGGTAAGGCCACCAGAGAACCCTGCCTGAAACCATAGAAAGGTGCTGTTATCTGATGTGCACACTACTTAGATGAACAATGGCCTGATTCAGTATAAGCCAGATTCCTGTGTTTGTTTGTTGCATTAATATCCCACCTTTTCCTGCAAGGAGCTCAAGGTGGTGCATATGGTTATGCCCCTCCTCATTTAGTCTCCACAACAACCCTGTGAGGTAGGTTAGGCTGAGAGGCGGTGACTGGCTCAGGGCCACCCAGTGAGTTTCACTGCTGAGTGGGAATTCGAACCTGGTCTCCCAGATACTAGCCTTTCGCTCTAACCGCTACACCGCACTGCTGCAGCCACTTCTGGTATGCAGTGGGTCTATATCCAGGGATCCTTCCTTTACCAGGGAGGCACAACCAACCCTAGGGATGAGGGAACAGCTCTTTATGCCAAAGAAGCAGCCGAGTAGGGGGAGTGGGTTTGGGTTTGCTTTTGCTTTTATTTTAAATCCACTTACCAGCAGCAAGGGCAGCCAACCTCCTCTTGGGCGTAGCATGCAAGATGCCATCAGCCAACAGGCCCCAGGGTTGAAAACGATCCCCAGCTCCCCCAGAAGGGAGTTAGCATCCCGACACCAAGAGCCTTTGGCCACTCTCTTCCTGATCTTCCTTTCTACCTGCTGTGGCACCTGTTCCCTTTTGGCTGGGCAGAAGGCTTTGTCCCCTCCTCCTTCCACACCCATAACTCAGGAGGAAGTGAATCAGCCAGCGGCAAAACCACCAGCAGCAACCCACTGGGCAAACAGCTCCCCACTATTTTGCCCAGACTTGGAGAGAACTGTTTTTTGTTTGGGGTTTTTTGGTTTTTTTAAAAGTCTCTCTCTGTGTGTATGTTTCATAGCTTAGTGGCAGAGTATCTGGTTTGCACAAAGAAGGCTGCCAGCTCAAATCCCTGACATCTTTAGACTCCCTGCCAGAAACCCTGGAGTTCAACATTATCTGCGATGGGATAGCTCAATTGGTAAGAGCACGAGACTCTTCATCTCAAGGTTGTGGGTTCGAGTCCCACGTTGGGCAAAAAGATTCCTTGCATGGGGTTGGACTAGATGACCCCCGTGGTCCCTTCCAAGTCTACAATTCTATGATCTGGAGCACCACAGGCCCCCCTTAAAATAATGTGGATAAATATGTTGGTTTTTAAAAGTAGCCCAGGTTGCTGTTTCAACACCTAAACCGGGGAGGGGGGGCTGAGCTGTGGCTCTCCAGATGTTGTGGACTGCAACTTCCATCAGACCTAGCCAGCATGGGCAAGCATCAGGGAGGATGGGGGTTGTAGTCCAACAACATCTGGGTGGCTGCCGCTTAGGCAGACGTGGAGTCTGTTCACATTAGAGGCCGGAAACACAGCAAGGTCAGTTCCCCCCTGCTGCTGCTCACACCAGAGAAGGGGCAGGGGTGTCTTCATCCTCCACACATGACCTTTTTGGTTTCCCTGCCCCTACAACCGCACAACCCCCAGAACTTGTATTCATGAAGCTGGCATGATAGGGTACATTCACTGCTTACTCCGCATCCAGTTTTGTAGTTGAATTGAAACTGGTTTGAAGGAGGAAATATGCATCAAAAAGCAGTATTTTTAAAAAATAAAGTACAGGATCAATATGGCGAACGTTGTGTGAATATGACTTCAAAATCTAGCAGTAGGAGCTCACTAGATGCAGAGTAAAAGGTCTTGTGAACATAGCCCTGATCTACATTAAGACACAGTAGGTAGGATAATGCCTTTATTAGAATCGACTGAAAGAGTGAGCAAGCTTCTGTGTTTTTCAATAACTCTTCTTCACACTAAAAAAAGAGGCCGCGGGGCATTGGTGGAGAAGCAAAGCTGGACAGCGAAGTCTTCAGTATGGCTTTCAGAATCATGACAAGCTCTGTCCGTTTCCCTTAACCTTCCCCCAACTTGTTGTTTTGCTCGTCATCTAAAGTGAAGACGAGACAGGAGAATTGAGAAGCTTGAACACTGTTTTGTGACATTCCAGTCAGTCCCAAAAGGTATTATCCTAGTGTGGTTGTTGTAAGCCAAGGGTTGTATCTGGGGTTAGTTCTACTCAGTACAGACCCATTGAAATTAACGGACCTAACTGATTTCCATGGGTCTGCGACTTGCCAAATGACACCGCCCCTCATACATGATTTTTGGTCCCAAGAGTAGCAGATTGTGAGATGGAGAGAGCAGGTATTATCTGGGTTCATTTCCCTTTACAGTGATACCACGGGTTACAGACCCTTCAGGTTACAGACTCCGCTAACCCAGAAATAGTACCTTGGGTTAAGAACTTTACCTCAGGATGAGAACAGAAATCACATGCCGCCGGCATGGCAGCAGCAGGAGACCCCATTAGCTAAAGTGGTACCTCAGGTTAAGAACAGTTTCAGGTTAAGAATGGACTTCCAGAACGAATTAAGTTCTTAACCCGAGGTACCACTGTATTCCCCCCCCCATCTTGCTTTTGCTTTTCATGCTAAGCTGTCGCATGAATGTACTTGTAGATCTGAAAACACCCTGCATTATAGTGTGAAAGCTTATTGCTTTACCATAAACAAACTACTTTCCACTGCTTTGGAGAAAGTGCATGAAGGGAAGAGATGAGAAAGCAAAATTGATTTGGGGGAAGGGGAGAGACTTGAGCTCCTGAGAGGAAGGACAGAGCCTAGAAAGTTATAGCTGAACTTGGGAGGAGTCGGGAGGTCGGATGCCCGTAGTCCTTTCTCCTGCACACAAAATGGTTGATACTCGACAGCAGTCCAAGTCATGTGCTCAGTTCTCCTTCTGAGAAACCTTCCGGGAGGACGCAGACACCGCAATCAAAGCCTGGGCTGTGAAGTAGGTGCTCATTATCAGGAAGCGGGCATGAGGCAGCGAGGAGGAGCAGAAGTGATGGAGGGCGACAAACAGGTCTGACACGATGAAGATCACACTGCCAAGCGAGGTGCTCAGCTGGGCTTCCGTGCGGGACAGGGCACGCCAACACATGGCGCCGATGATGGCCGCGTAGGCTGGCCCTGCGTAGGCAAAGACACCCTCAAGGCAGGGAAAGATGAGGATGATGTACGATGTGGCCACTAACCCCAGAACCACCAGGAAGGTGAGGGGCCGAAAGGGGCCCAGGCCAAAGGCTAAGATGTAGGAGACGTGGCACGCGGCAAAAGCAGCCGTCCCTGCGAGGAGAGGAGGAGGAGAAAAACACACTGAGAGAGAAATTCGAATCAGTTTGCATTTAAAGGGTAATCAACCTAGCTCTCATTTTCCGAAATAAATACGCAGACCAAAACACAGCCATCCTTCAAAATTTCCACAAATTTTTGCAGTAAATTCAGTGTGCATAAAAACGCCTACACTGGTGTAAACACACACACACAAAATGTACAGTTGTATCTTGGAAGTCAAATGGAATCCATTCCGGAAGTCCGTTCGACTTCCAAAATGTTCAAAAACCCAAACGCGGCTTCTGATTGGCTGCAGGAAGCTACTGCAGCCAATCGGAAGCCACGGAAGCCCCGTCGGACGTTCGGGTTCCAAAAGAATGTTTGCAAACCGGAACACTCACTTCTGGGTTTGGGAGCCAAAACATCCAAGTTCCAGGGCGTTCAACAACCAAGGTACGACTGTATTAGATTCTGGGGAAACCACTTTGCAGAACCCGTAAACAAAGCAGAGCTGTGTATTAGGAGACATTTGCACTAAAATGATGGGGAGTTTTTGTGAGGACATAAAAAGAAGAAAATCACAAACCAACAAAGAAATGGGGAACTGGATTTACAATTGGAAAAACGAGAAACAAAGGCCTTACCTACATTATACGACAGAGGTGCGATTCCCTGAATAGAGGGATTGTCATTTAAACCAGCCTGGGAACTGTAGCTCTGGGAGGGGAACAGGGGTCTCCTAGCAACTCTCAAACCCTTAACAAACGAAGCCATGACCACCTGAAGTGGCATGAGACTGCTTTAAATGGCCAAGGCAGGCCCTGTGGCATAGACAGACTTGCTGCTGCCTCATCTCTCCTCGCCCTGGCATGGGGCAGCCCTTTGGCCAGAGGAAGCAAGTAAGAGGCTCAGCCCCATCATGCCATCCCCGACCGACTCCACCCTTCTTCACATTAATCCTTAGATTTTTCTAAGATCTGATGCACCCGTTTATCTAGGATGTGAATTAGATTTTAACGTCCGTTGGATGGATGTTGCCATCAGCCAGCGCATGTCCCAGAGGAAAAATATCCCCAGATCTTTCCAGTTGGGGATGTTCTTCCTGACCTTTCTGGGAAATTATCCTGTCATTCATTATATGTGTATTGCTGGTGCCCCCATGTGGCGAGAGATAGTATTTGTGGACGGATGAATTCAGATTTGCAGACTGGACAAGTCTCATTTTAAATAAATAAATAAATAAATAAAATAATTTTATTTATACCCTGCCCATCTGGCTGGGTTTCCCCAGCCACTCTGGGCAGCTTACAGCACATCTAAAAGCATAATAAAAACATCTAGCATTTGCACACATCTGCTAACATACAAAATGCTGATAAACATTCATTTTTTTCGTCTTATTTGGGCCCTGTTTTACTAGGTTGCCTAGATTCCTGCTGTCATCTTGATATCTGCTGGTGTTGTTTTGGGCACTTTTTTGCTGCATTTAGCTATGTATGTATGTATGTATGTATGTATATGATATTCCGCCCTGTACCCAGAGGTCTCAGGGCGGTTCACAGAGCAAAATCAGAATATAAAAACCACAAAATATATAATCAAAATAAAAACAGCAACCCAATAACTCCTCCCTCCAAAAACACACACAACCCCCCCCCCAAAAAAAAACCAAAAAAGGGCATAGGATGTCAATCAAAGCAAAGGCCTGATTAAAAAGGAACGTTTTTGCCTGGTGCCTAAAGATGTATAATGAAGGTGCCCGACAAACTTCCCTGGGGAGAGCAGATTCTACAGATGGGGAGCCATTGCAGAGAAGGCCTGTTCTTGTGTTGCCACTCTCTGGACCTCCTGGCACATGAAGAAGGGCCTCAGAAGATGATCTCAGGGTCTGGGTAGGTTCATATGGAAAGAGGCGGTCCTTGAGGTACCGCGGTCCTGAGATGTTTAAGGCTTTATAGGTCAAAACTGGCACTTATATATATAACTGCATTTCTATCCCATCTTTTCTGCAGGGAGCTCAAGGCAGTGGTTCTCCCCCTCCTCACTGAATCCCCACAGCGCAAACCTCGTAAAATGCAAACTGGTGGTTAACATAATACAACAGGGCTCCTCCCTCAAACATCATACCTGGAAGGAAAAGTTCTGACCACACCAAACAGATGTCCCCTACCGCTGAGAACAGCAGGCCTCGGAAAATGTGGCGGGCATATGGTGTGAAAACAGCCACGCTGTAGGCGTGGGAAGCCACGAAGAACGCCAAGGACAGGACTGGGAGGCATTTGACGATGGCACTCTGCACACTGTTCTCAGGAAGCCAGAGGATGAAGTACGACGTGCAGGAGATGGCGAAAGGCAGCAGCTTATACAGCAAACTCCTTTTCTAAGGATGCGACATGAAAAGAGAGTTCTTCAGTGATTCCCCCCTCCTTTTAGCCCCCCCCCATCTCACAGGGCTTTTTCTGTGGTGGCCCCTTCCTTGTGGAATCCCGCCTCCTCTGCAGGGTGTGTTTTGTTCCTCCATTGGTTGTTTTTCAAAGCTCCTTACAGACTTGACTATTCCAATCTGCTTTCAGCTGAATAGGGTAGGTGGTTTTATCATTTTAACTGTGTATTACATTAGATGGCGGTTGTTTTAAGTTGTTTTTATGCTTTTAACAATAGGATTCCTCACCCAGGCAATCTGGCCAGGCACCACCACCATTATTATTTCTTAAGGATGCCAGGCTAGCTTGCCCGGGCAGCGGCAGCAATTAACACTGATCAGTCTGTTTTAATAGTGTTGGTCCTGTTGTTTTCTGTGTCTTTTAATTACTTCTGCTAGCAGGGAGGTGGATGGAGGCAGCGGGCAAGGAGCCTGTTGGAGGCGGGCTCTGTTCACCCTCCTTGAGTGCCTTCCTGGCACACCCCCACCCCACTCCAGCTGCCCAATCCACCAGGGGGGCAAAACGCTTGCCCTACCCTGGGTGCCGGCAACCCACGCTATGCTGCTGCTTCCAGTTTCCCCATTTGATTTCAAACAGCATTGTGTGCTGTGCTTGGGCTGAACTGACAAGCAGGTTATATCAGGATTCTTCGACACCTAGTCAAATATCCAAGAACTGTAATATGCAAACACATGAACTTGTACACCCTGAAGCCAAAGTTTGACAGAGAATGCAAATTCCTTGTCCTCACTCTTTCATCATACAGTGGGGAACACAAATCGTGGATGCAGCCTTTGCCAATCCCAAAGCTTTTGCTGTTCATTATTTTGATGATTGGCCAAGTAATATAGATTGCAGTTTCCCAGTACAATAGTTAAAAGGTAAAGGGACCCCTGACGATTAGGTCCAGTTGTGACCGACTCTGGCTTTATTAGCCAAGGGAGCCGGCGTACAGCTTCCGGGTCATGTGGCCAGCATGACTAAACCACTTCTGGCGAAACCAGAGCAGCACACGGAAACGCCGTTTACCTTCCCGCCGGAGCAGTAACTATTTATCTACTTGCACTTTGATGTGCTTTCGAACTGCTAGGTTGGCAGGAGCAGGGACCGAGCAATGGGAGCTCACTCCATCGCGGGGATTCAAACCGCCGACCTTCTGATTGACAAGCGCTAAGCTCTGTGGTTTAACCCACAGCGCCACCCAGTTACCCAGACCAAAAAAGAGAGCTCTGGATTCATTGCAAAGCTTGTCCCCGACCTCCCACCAAGTAAGTGTGTGTGTGTGTGTGTGTGTGTGAGAGAGAGAGAGAGAGAGAGAGAGAGAGAGAGAGAGAGAGAGAGAG
>JAXCMG010000035.1:5163902-5205080 GCA_034642415.1 Podarcis siculus
AGAGAGAGAGAGAGAGAGAGAGAGAGAGAGAGAGAGAGAGAGAGAGAAAGAAAGAAAGAAAGAAAGAAAGAAAGAAAGAAGGAAAGAAAAGACACTGCTAGTATAAACACTGAAACTAGGAATAAAAATCCTGGGACCCAAATCCAAATGACACTCCAGTTTTTCCCCTGTTTTAAATTGGTGTGTTCCAGTTGTCTTGTTGACAGAATTTTATGGACTCTGAACACTCATGATAGTGAAGGTGCCATCTTTAGAACATGAGAGGGGTCCTGCTGGGTCAGATTTCTCTAGTCCAGCATCCTGTGTTCACAGTGGCCAGCCAGACACCTCTGAGAAGTCCGCAAGCAGGACATGAGCGCAACAGCACTCCTTGGTCCACGATCCCCAGCAACTTGTATTTGCAGGCTTACAAACCTCGACACTGGAGGTAACCGGCAACCTTCATAATATTAGTAGTCCTTGAGCCTTATTTTCCACGAATTTGCTTCATCGCCTTTTAAAGCTGTCCGCTTTGGTGGTGATCATTACATCATGTAGAAGCAAACTCCACAGTTTACCTATGCGATGAATTCTACAGTTTACTTATGCACTGTCCTGAGATCTCCCACGGTTCAGCTTCATGGAATGGGCCCCGACTATTTTTGCACACAGGAGGGCTTTGGAAGAAACTCTCCATTTGTTCCACCTGACCACCCGCTCCATCATTTTAGTGACCCAAAGGGGAGATGAATGGAAGGACTCCTGGCCCTGGAGGAGCTGGCAGAGCTTTGGGGGTGGGGCCTTCACTCGAATATCTGGATTCCTTAAGGACTTGGACATTGGAGGAAACCTGGGTTCAAAGGTAGGGTTTTAGTGCACCAGGGAGTTTTGTGCAGTGTTTGTTTTAATAGGAAGCAATGCAAAGGGAGCCAGGATTCCCGAGTTCTCCATGAAGGAGAGGCGTGCAGCAAAAGAAAGCAAAAATCCAGGCATCTTATCTGAGGCATCAACAGGTTTCTCAGAGGAAGACATTGCCTTAACCTGCTTCTGACAGTTAGTGGGTTGAGCTTAGCTTTTTGAGGCCAGCACCCCCTTGGTTCCATAAACTCACCCCCAGTGACCCCTGACCTTTATAAAAAGCATTATTCAGAATCTTCGCATGATGATGACACAATGAAATTCAAAACAGTAACAATTAATTGCACATTTATTTAAAATCCAATAAAAACTATCTAGCTGACTTCAACAAAAAGGATGAACTTGATCCAGTGATATGAAAAAAGTCATTTACAACTCCAGTACCCCCGACCCCCAGAAATCCCACTGCCTGCCAGGGAGCCACTGATCTAGCTCACTGATCTATCTCAGCATTGTCCACCCTGACAGCAGCTCTTTCCAGGCAAGGTTGTTCCCCAGCCCTACCAGACAATGCCAAGAATTGAACCTTGGCTCGTCGACAAGCAAAGCACTGAGCTATGGACCCCTCCCCAGGTCCAGAAATCTCCCAGGGAGCCCCATCTCCCACCAGTGCCTCTCCTGTCTCCTTCCATCCACCCTTTGTAGCAGATTCTTACGTTGGCCGCTGCCTTTTTCCTGTAGTGGGCATCTAGCTCCAGGATATCCATGGCCACTCCTAGCGTTGGCGGTAACAGATGCTGCCTGATCTTGAAGCGGGTGCCAGTTATGCTTGCACCTTGCAGCAAAGTGGACTTTCAACTCCCTCAGGGTACAAGGGGCCAACTGATAAGACGGCAATCCATACCCGTCACACTGTCTCTGCTTGGTACCAGAGTAGTAATAGTAATAGTAATAATAATAATAATTTATATTTATACCCTGCCCTTCTGACTTGGTTTCCCCAGCCACTCTGGGCGGCTTACAACAAAATATTAAAAATACAATAAAACACCAGACATTAAAAACTTACCTAAACAGGGAATAATAATAAAGGCTTTGCCCAACCCCTGCTCTAGACCCTCAATTTCTGTTTAAAAGAAACCATTACCAAGCACAAGCTGATCAGTACTCCCCGGCTCACACAGGCAGGCCAGGAGGAACAAGGTGATTGGCAGCATCTTTCTTCTTAGTGCTCTGAAGGGCTGCAGCCATTTATTAAATAGTTGGTGTGAGGGGCTGCAGAGGTGGGTCATGAAAGATCCTAGCTAATCACATGTGCACACAGGGCTGTCTTACCCATAGGCGCTAGGGGTGCGGGGCACCCGGGCGCCAGGCTCTAGGGAGCGCCAGGCCTAGAGTCCGGGGCCCGAGAGTTGAGTCCGGCGAAGAGCCCGCCCATTGGTTGGAGTGTGTGGTGGGCTCTTCTGCTGCGGGTGGCTCTGTGCCATGAGTTTGGGTGTGACCGAGCCAGTGAGATGCTGAGGCAGCCGGCCAGCTTTGCCCTCCTGCGTGCCTGGGACTGGGCAACCGGGTGGATCTTTGCACCCCAGCGCAAAGACAGCCCTGTGTGCACGTAACACACAGGGTCTTGTGGATCTTGATGGGCAGCATTTCATAGCTGCTTTCCAGATCATAAGCATAAAGTATGCACAATTTTATTGGAAGAGGGCAGACAAACAGGACCCTCTTATAGCAAGCATACCTCTGTTTAAGGCCAAGCTGGAATGCTGAGATTAGCCTCCCACAGAGTATTCATGTGGATGTAGCCAATATCTTGGTCCGTGACTGTGGAGGCCAATTCTGGATCCACACATCCTTCCACAGTGAGGACATAAGTTTCCGGGAGGGAGTTGATCATGGTGAGGGTTTGCCAAGCGTGCCTTCCTCTTAGCATGTTTCTCACTTTTGTCCTGAGTTTGAATGTCTCCAAGTGAATGGTAACTTATTCATGTATGCGACTACAGTGGCAAGAATGTTACTTGCCCCAAAACGGAAAGAAGCAGAAGTCCAAGAAAAAGAAGAATGGAAACAAAAACTTATGGAATATGCAGAAATGGTGAAACTTACTGGAAGAATAAAAAATCAAGATAACAAATTTTTGTTTATAAAAGAATGGAAATGGTTTATTGAATATTGACAGATAAATTAGAAACAGATAAAAACATTGTCAGGATTATTGTAATAACCTGCAGTTTTATAAGAGTATATATTTAAAGAAGATGAATAAAGGAGAGAATTAAGTTAATTTGGATAAGCAGAAGATATTAAAAACAAATTGAAGGAACCGCAGAAAGAGGGCGAAGAAAGTCAGTTTTTGAAATGTCAGAATGATTGTAAAATTGGTGAAATGTATAAAATTAGTGAAATGTATAAACTTGAAAAGTAAAAAAGGGGGGGAATGTAGCTGACTACAGTGCAGCTAACAGAGAGCCTAGCCTACTGCCCAAAGGCAGCACTTACCATCCAGCACCCAGGATGTGCTACTAGGAAATAGCAGCAAACCAGCAAAACCCAATGCCTAATTGTGTAATCCAAAGAGAGAGAGCTTTATATCTCTTTGGATGACCTCCAAAGACTTGCTCCAGTTTAAGAGGACTGCTCCACCCAATCCTCTGTCGAAGTAAAGAGCAATGGAATTTTGTTTCTTTGACTTTGGTTCCTCGGAGAAGGCGTTGCTTGCTCCTTTGCGATGTGGCACGTATGCACAGCACCCCCATTGGTGCGAACTGAGTTTAGGGCTGCGGAGTTCAGACTTGGAAAGTCTATGTAGCTGTGAGGATCACCAGGTAACTTTGGACCACTGGTGATCTGTTTAACTTACCTCGCAAGGTTTTTCTGAGGACAGGGGGAAGACAATCATGTTTGCCACCTTGAGCTCCTTGCCGGATAGATGGAATTTTAATGGAGTGTGTGTGTGTGTGTGTGTGTGTGTGTCTATTCTTCAAAGCAGAGAAATGTACAGATCAGAGACAAGGCCTTTCCTGTGGTGGCACCCCATTTACTGAATGCCCCTCAGGACTACCTGGCTGCTTGCCTACTGGGACACTCAATTATGTCTTAGTTTGTCCGCTCAAATCAATTGTTCTGTGGTTCTTATGCTAAGAGTCCAGCGGACGGCATCACCTCCCATGGGATGTCCTCTCCATCCAAAGAAATAGCAAAGGGATTTTGGGAAAGGCGGCAGGTTCTTGGCTTTTACTACTCTTGATTTAAGCCTCCAGTATCCAAGCTACAATCCCTACCCAGACCCCTTTTCTTCCTGGCAAAGCCACCACCTGCACCTGCCTCGAAGACCATGGGCTCTTGCAGCAGAGAACAAATCATTTGCAGCTATGTGTACGTAGTGTAGACGCAACGTGACCATTTTCCAGGTTGAAAAAAGGGGGAGCTATTTTTTTAAAATGTTCCTTTGCTGCAGAACAAACAAACAAACCCCTCAGATAAAAAGCTAGCACATTAGGGAAGATGTTCCTAGCCCAGCCTACTCCTTGCACTGCTTGATGTCTACCAGCAATGAGTTATTTGCATAATAAAACCATTCAAAACTGGAATCCTCCACGTGGACTCCGAAGAAAGGCCGTAGCTCAGCGGTGGAGCATTTGCTCTGCTTGCAGTAGATCTCCGGTTTAATCCCCAGCATATCCAGGTAGGATTTATCACTGTTTATATTAAACAAATGCAGAGATTGCTTCACAGGAGAGCCTTCAAAGCAGTGCACATGGCAAAAGCAGGACAGAACACACAAACGCAAGCTCCAAGAACAGTAAAACCAACTCAACTGAAATCTTCGCTTCGTATCCCCTAATAACCGCTCCACATGCCTTCGTATAGTTGTTAAATAGCATTGGGGGGGGGAGGAACTGTGCCTTGTGGCAGCCCACAACAGAAATGCCAAGGGGGCAAGGGGCATTCCCCCAGTGCCATTCCCTGGAACCAACCTTGCAGGTAGGACTGGAAGCACTTAAAACAGTGCCACTCCCAACACGCATCTCACAGAGCCCATCTAGGATTCCATGGTTGATAGTGTGAAAAGCCAGAGAGTTGCTCTCCCCTTGTCCTTCTCTCTGTGGGGATCACTCGCCAGGGCAAACAAGGCTGAGTCAGTCCCAAAACCAGACTGAAATGGATCTAAATAAATAGTTTCATCTAAGAATGCCTGCAGTTGCTTGGCCACCATCGTCTCCATCACCTTCCCCCAAAAGGTATATTAGTAAATGGCTGATAACCAACATAGAGGGTCCAGGTGTGTGTGTGCGCGTGTGTTTAAAGGAGTGGACACACCACTGCCTCTTTTGAAGTGGCAGGTACATTTCTGAAACCATGGGAAGCCACTGCCAGCCAGTGTAGACCAGGCGTCTTCAGCCTGCTGCCTTCCAGATGTTTTGGACTACAGATGTTTAGGAAAAGCTGGTGTAGACAATACTGAGCTTTAATGACCAGTGGTCCAGTGTGTTGGACTAGGAGCTGGGCAAACAGGGTTCGAATCCCCACTCAGTCATGAAGCTCCCTGGGTGACCTTGGGCCAGTCAGCATCTCTGAGCCTAACCTACCTTGCAAGATTGTTGTGGGAATGAAATGAGGAGGAGGAGTACCACGTACATCACTTTGAGCACCTTGGAAGAAAAAGGTGGTAATAAGTAAAATAACCCCTTCCAAGGTGGCTTCCTATATTGGTAGTATAGTCCATTCTGTAACATCAGGACTAACACTGGTAGGTTTTTTTGTGGGGGGTGACACAGTGGGAGGAGGCAGCTAAGGAACTATTGTTTCATAGAAAAACGCAGAGAGCCAAGTCTATTACGGCCATAGAATCTCTTTATTCAAACAGAACACACACATACACACACACAGGGAAAAAGAAAAAAAGAAATTACTGACATGGCATGAACATGGCATGACGCAGACGACGCGAAAGGCCACTTCTGTCCTTTGTGGTTTAAGAGCTTCAAGAAATATTGCCACTTATATGGGGGTGGGAGAAAGAGGAAAGGGAGAGATGGGGAAGGGGTACAAGTTTACTGACCACCTGGAAGTAAAGAGGTGGGGTGAAGGGTGCTTAGTGCTTGCGCAAGGGAAAGGTCCCTCCACCGTGACTTCGCTTCCTACCACGCTCAATGTCCCGAATCAGACCTCTACAAACCTTGATATTAGATCTTCTTGCCACCTCCACACATACACCGAGCCCCAGGGGCACTGGCGTTATGTACCCTTCCAAAGCTCAAGGTGTTCTTGGCTGAACTTTTTTGCAATGCTCTTGTCCCAATTCTGTAGTCAGAGGCAAGGGTGAGGCAGTGAGATTTCGTTTTTCCTTTAAACACTATAAAAAGGAGCTACAGAAAAGTCCAAAGCACGTCAACAGCTGGATGGGAGGCCAGAAGAGAGAGGAAAAAAGCAGTAATTCTGAGGCCATTGGTGGAAAATCCTGTTTCTAGGAGCCCCAAGAGAAGAGGAGCAGGATCTGGTTGAGGGTAAGAATAAGAGCTCCTTGGCCTTCAAGGGAGTGTAATTGGGAAGCAAGGGGGCATTTCTCTTTGGAACAAGGATTATGGAGAAGGGGAGGCTGCAGGATAGGTCCCCAGGGCATTCTACCAGGGTCATTTTGGTCTTTTGTGTTGTTAAGTGCAGGACTTTGAGCCAGAACTCTCAAAGAGGCAGGAGAATTTGGTTTTAAGTAGGTGGAGGGGGGCAGAAAACCCCACCCACACAACCCAAACAGATTCAGGGATGCAGGGGGAATAAACTGGGGGTCTAAAGTTACTTTTCTACAATGTACTTACTGCAGCTCTGCAAGGTGAATCCCACCACATAACCCTCTCCCTTTCTGATGACTCCCGAGGGAAAAGATTGCAATATTTGGATCCAGTGGTTGCTGCAGTTAGGAGCAGCGAGGACGTGGGCCAAAATGCAGCCACCAACTCTTTTATCTGTTAATGTGCAGTTGGTGTCTGTCGATCAGCCACAATGAAGCTGAAGGACAAGCCAATATTCACGGACAAACTCCCTGTTGGAGACTGGTGGGGTTTCTGAAATCACAATGGGGCTGCTTAGGGCTAAGGATCATTTCCAAAACGAACTATAGAACATGTGCTGCTGGCATGGGTACCATTCTCCCCCCCATGTCTTTTTTCAACAACCACTGCCATGGGAGGGAAGATGCTATGACAGGGTATTGCGCTTCCCCTCCCGACCATGCTGCTGCTTGGATATGCGGGAGAGACTGGACTTCCTGTGGAGCTCTTTAATAGTGATAAGGAAACAAACCAATGCTGGAAGGAAAGTGAGTGGGGAAGGCAAAATCTACTGGGAGGAGATCCAGCTTAAATCTCAGTGAGCCGGTGGACGTATGCTGACAGCGGGAGAAACAAAATGATGGAAACTTTAGGATCAATCCAGATTTCACATGGTTGTACGCACACATCTCTCCTAAAAATTCTTTTCACTGAGTACACTGGTTGAAGAACCCCAAATGATGGTGATGTCTGGGGAGGCAGGCGGGGAACGGAAGCAACTATTTTCAGTCAGGAGACAGGGAAGGCTGGCTCTGCCTCCCTCTCCTTGGCCACCCATTGCTTCCTCTTGGATATTAGCTTCAAACAAGCGTCACGAGGGCAGAAATATCACGATTTCATCCCAGCTAGGAAAGGACAGACGCAGCAGCTCTTACAGGACCACACCCCCCTCACTGCCCTTCCTAACCCTACTTGAGGCAGTGGTCTTCAGAGAAGCCGCTTTAGGCAACCTCCTGATCCTTCTTTACCCTGTGAGATAATTCTGCCATGCTAATCTGACTTGCCACCCTGTGGGCAAATTTGGAGACGGGGGGGGGGGGGCTGGGGAGAGTGGAGCTGTGGCAGACTTGTGCTTGCAGGTGTGGCTGTCAGGTAGAGGAAGAGCCATCAAAACAGTGGCGAGATTGTTGTTTGGTGGGTTTTTTCCTCCCCGCCCTGTTCAGTGTTACCCCCCCCATCAGAAGACCTCTGGTACGATATAAGCATAAAATTTAATTGCATCAAAACAGACAGGTTTTGCTCAGTGCAGCAGTGTGTATGTATGCATACTGGGAGGGCGGGGGGATGGGGTTTCGTAGGGGAAAGAGGCCAAAGGAGGAGAGACGGATCCCCCCCCCCCGCCCTGCAGAATTCCTGGGGGAGAGGCACTCTTGCTGGGCTGTGCCAACCAACGGGCCAGGAGGAGGAAGATGCTTTTGCGCTTGGGACGCACATCCGTTTCTCTCGCAGGTGCTCGCCGGTACCAGGTCCTGGTTTCTTCAGTGATTGCTCGGGGTGGGATAGGGGGAGAGGCTGGGCTCTTTCGCTGCCCCTTGCTGCTTTCTCTTCTGCCCCCTCTCCCACCTGCCCACAGGGGTGAAGGCACCGGAAGGACTGGGGACAGTCCCTGGCAAAATGGACTTGTTCGAGCAAGCAGCTGTGGGCCTTCCCCAGTGACGAGACCCACGGAGAGGCTTTATCTGGGGAAAGATAAGGACGGGGTGTGAGTGCATGTTAACTATTTCGTCTACAGCTTACGCACGTCACGTTAAGGAGGAATGCGGGTATTCCCGCAGGAGGGAAGGAGCAGCTAGCTGCGCAATCCAGGAGTTTTACATCACGTGCGGAATTCAGCATCTCCTTTCGGTATTAAAAAGCAAGAAAGAGCTTCTCGTTCGCATGACGTCCGAAGCAGAAGAGAGGTTCTGTAGGGGAATCCCACCTTCTTCCGTGACCCAAGGACTCCCAACCCATATCCTGGTTCCCAGATGCCATCCTTCCCACATCCTGGCAGAGCAATGAGCAGTTCGCAGGCTCATCTCCTCTTACCTACATGCAGTCCCTCCTCACCTGGCTGCCGGCTGCTGCTGCTCTTCTGTCTGTTGGGAGCTGCTGTGCTGGGGTTGTGGAGTCTCTGTTGTCCCCTGGAGCGGCTGGGCGGAATCAGAGGTAGTTGGGGGAGGCTCTACTGTGCTGCTGAGGAAAGACAAGAGGGAACTGATGGCAGAGTAGGAGTGAAGCATTCCCCCCCAGCCATGGTCTGGTCACACCACACAAATGTTGGAAAGGAGTGTCAAATTTCACATGACACACACTGTTCTCACAATCAGATTAGAAAAGGAGGTCAGATCTAACCAGTGATAACAATCCAGGTCTTGAAATCTCTACCTTTCCCAGATACTGAAGATCACATAAATGTGGAGTATGTGTGTGTGAGAGAGATCATCACACAAGGAATATGGCCTCTATATCTGTTTTGTTGCTGTGTTTCTCCTGCAGAAATTAATGGTTTCCAGCAGGGTGGATAAAAATCAATGGTTTTGTTTTATTTTTAAAAAATTGATTTAAAAAAAATATATTAAATCAAATATTCTTGATTTAAATTGGATTTTTAAAATAAAATGCTTTTGGAGGAAAAATCTTCCTAAAGATAGCTTTCTATTTAAGTTACATTATAGTCCAAAGGCTATTCATCAGGAAATAAGGATTTGTTTTAAGTTTTTCATGTGTGCTAAAACTCAGTCTGTTTAAAAAACAAATGTTTAACCACATCAGTTAACAAACATGGATACATATGCTATAATGTTATAGTTTTAGTTAAATTGTTACTAAGGAAATGATTATTTTTCTCCTTCCAATAAAGTACAGAAGAAAAGTTGTCCAAATATAAACCATTATCTTATTAAACATCACAATAATTTCATAATTATCTGTCTATGTATTTCTAATAGTATAACCAAACCGGTAATTTTTGATATAACTGTAAAAACTGCTCTGAAAATTTATTATTCCAAAAATTAAAGCTTCACCTGGTTGTAAATATTAAGATTATAGCAGCAAGAATGAGTCTTTCTGTAAAGAAATGATTTAAATCAAGTCTTACTGACTAGTGATTTAAATTCTGATTTTAATCAATTTGATTTAAATCAAATCCACCCTGGTTCCCAGGGAATACTACTGAAAGCGAATAAAGAACTACAAAAGGATACTGACAAGGTGTCAATAACCTCCACCCCATCCCCTCAAGCCAGATTAAGAGGCAAATTTTCCTTCACACCAGTCTTTCAAGGTTGCAGCCCTCTAACATGTGACGTATTTATTCCCTAGGTCCATCTTAACCTGCTTTTCAAATCACAAATAATTCTCCCGGTGGAATACAGTTCAAATTCAACAGTGTAGATAATGCAACAAAAAAGGACCAGATAAAAAGCAAGAGTCAGCATAACAAGACAGTTCCTTCTCTCTTCTTCCCTAAGTCCTAGTCACGAAAAGCCTGTCTGAAAAGGAAAGCTTCAAAATCACCCGCTTTAAAAGGGCCACGCTCCCAGATCTGTAACAGTCTGGTGGTTCACATGTTACAGCAATCTATGGTTTAATGTGAATGAGCAGCAGGCTGGTGCCTGTTGCTGAAATCCCCTGCCTCTGCCATGCTGCTGGAAAACAAGCAGTGGCCTGGTTTGCCGTGCCACCCAAGCCTGGGGTTGTGGTTCCTTTCTCTTCTGTTTTTCAGAAGTAGGATCATTATGAGATCCATGTGCCCTGCTTGCTAGAGCACAGAGTAACATTTACCACGGTGACCATCAATGTCAAAGGTTGGTTATTTAAAAAAATGTTTTAACTCCACCAACTAGATTGTGTGTGTGTGTGTGTGTGTGTGTGTGTGTTTTTTTACACACGTGTCTACACACAGAGATATATATTTTAATACTCTCCCAATATAGCTGGTGACTTTTGGAGCATTTTATTGATATTAGTGTACTTATTCATCTTAAAAATTGGGTGCCGATGTGGGGTAGTGGTTAAGAGCAGTAGACTCATAATCTGGTGAACCGGGTTCGCGTCTCCGCTCCTCCTCATGCAGCTACTGGGTGACCTTGGGCTAGTCACACTTCTCTGAAGTCTCTCAGCCCCACTCACCTCACAGAGGAGAATGTTAGCCACTTTGAGACTCCTTCAGGTAGCGATAAAGTGGGATATCAAATCCAAACTCCTCTTCTTCTTCTTAGCAACTTTTCAGGGGAATCAAGAGCCATCTGTGTCATGTCTCACACCTAACCATCTTACCTGGCTACTGTTGTCATGGTGACGGGATTTGGTGGGTCACCCCCTTCTGGGGGGCCTGTGTCTGGAGTGGGAGGTTCCTGTTGAACACTAGAGGTTTCTGCAAGGGTGGGGTTGGGGAGAAAAAGAGGGAAAGAAGTTCAGTCGTAAGTGGATAAATGGTGATGGGTGTATCACATCCAGGGGCAGCAGACAGGCTCAGAAAGGGTTACGTATGAAAGCCAAGGCCCTCTCAACTGCTGTAAACCTCACCTCCATGGAGCTGCTATTTCTGAGCTTCCAGTCATAGACCACCTGCATTTCCCCCCCTTAGGGTTCTCGCATTCATATGTACTAGAGGCACAGTAGCCTCTAGTACAGTAGACACAGTAGCAAAGCAGAAAGCACCATAGTCATGGGGTTTTTAAAGAAGCTCACACGACTAGGTGGCAGCAAACTCTTACAGCTGCACAAAAGAATGCGCTGAAGAAACTCCTGAACTCCCAGTGGGCTGGTCATCAGGGGAAGGGTGGCTTAGGGTGGAGAGTGGGTGGCACAAAGGTTAGAAAGATGGGCTGTGATGTGGGAAGCCCAGGTCCAAAACCCTCCTTGCTCAAGGTATGAAGCTCACTGGAAAGACACAGGCAAGTTGCTCTCTCCTCCTAACCAACTGCTGAGATGCTAAGGGAAGGGTCCATTACTCCAAACTGCCCCCTCTCTACCGCTGGGCTATTCTTTGTTAATATTGCTACTGTCGCCTTATAGTCATTTGTGGAGAAGGACAGAAGTCCCTCGTTGACAAAGGGGAGGGGAAAAGAGAGGAAGGAGAAACCTGAAGGAATGGGTGGTTGGTTGCCTAACAAGGACCATGGGAGCTACCTCCTCCAGGACCGCTGCTCTCCCATCCCTGAAGTTTTCCAGTGAATTGGGGCCCTATAGCACTAACCAGTCAAGAGGTGGCTGCTGTGCTCACCAGAACTTTATTTTTTCATTTGGAGGTAGGTAGGAAGGAAATGTATTTTAGGTTAATGGCATCATCTGGGCCATGCCCTAGGTTAGAGCAGCCACTCCTATTAAGGCAGAGCAAGAGCAGCCAACTACAGATTTTATTTAGGTCACGGAAGTCCAACGGCCAGCAGCCGGGTCCCAGTGCTACCAGCCTATGGAAAGGACCGGCTGGCCAACTGTTTGCCTAAAGCACAATCTTTCCCCTCCAAAAGGGGCAGATCACTTGGCAGAGGGGAGAGACTGAGACGTTTGGGCGAGCAACTTAGAAAACGTGTTGCTCGAGCGCTCGCATGTTTGCAACAGTAAGGGAAACCATTTCACAGTACGCAAACCAGCAGATGCCAAGGAGTGTGGAGAAGAATAGCTGTGTGGGAGGGGAGAGAAGAAGCAACACCTTACATTCTGGATGCCATCCCGTTTCAGAAGATGTAGGTCGCCACTCACCTCCTGCTGTGGATACATTGCTTTGCGTCACTTCCTGAGGGGGGGCTGCAGGGGAAGCAGGGTCCACAAGTGCTTTGGGGGGCCTGGAGGCCAAAAGGATAAAATCAGAAGGTGGGGTCGGGTCTTTAATTTCAATTTAATTGTATGCATCCAACTCATAAAATATCAAGGCTGTGCACAATACATGCAAGTACAAGAAAACAAAATAACACAGAAAAAATGCAAAATAATCACTAAAATGACTGTCTAACCAAGGAAGCTGAAATAGCTGTGTACCTGAAAATTCAACAAGGTGAATGCCTACCTAATCTCTGCTGGAAGAGGGTCCCACAGCATGGGGCTGGAAACATTAATGAACTGATTCCTGGTTCCCATTTTTTTCCTCCCACCGACCATTTGAAAATGGCCACTTAATGATTTTTCTGCCTGTTGTAGCAACTGTAATGTGCTATGCTAGATGTCGGGTGATTTTTCACTGTATTTTCGTAGTTTCTTTTATTTCTTACAGATTATATTTTATTGTATAAATGATTTAAATTCTACAGAATTCAAATTGTAATGCACTGTAAGGACTAAAAGAAAGCAATAAAAATACAATGAAAAATCAATATGAATATGTAATGCAATGAATGTGCCATCTCCTGTCTTCAACCGCAAATTCACAGCCATGCTGCAGGACCACCCGAATGAGGCTCGCAGGACGCTAGTGGATCATGGAGCACAGTTTGGGAACCCAAGTTCCAACAGAAGCCAGTTAGGCCTCTGTAATGCAGGGTCAACTAACAGTGCTCCTTCAGATGATCTTGGTGAACAAGCTGGCCTATAAGGGCTCAGGCAGCCCTTAAGGTATCCTGAACCCAACTTGTCCAGGGCTATGTATATTAACACAAGAAGCTTCAACTTGGCCAAGTAACATATGGGCAGTCAGAGATGCTTTAGCAAGAGATGTTCAGGTGTTGATGCCTCAGACCCATCTCCCTCAATACCAGCCTCCCCAGTGACTTCCAATGGCTTGGCTGGTTCATTATCTCCCTCCGATGCCCAAATAGTCTCCTGCTCTGAGCATCCAGCTGGTCTTAAACAGGTTAAGCCTTCCAAGGCCTCACCTCTCTTGCTGTATATGGGGTTCTGCAAATGAGGCCCAGTTCTTATCTGTGGTGGGGCAGGAGGCATCTGAGTTGGGACGATCCCACACTGCTGCTCCTGTGTCAGCTGCCACAGGCTGCGAGGACACCATAGATTCCGAGGAAGAATCAGAGGGGCTATCTGCCCAGTCAGGATCTGGGAAGAACAGATTAGAAAAGGAGGTCAGATCTAACCAGTGATACAATCCAGGCCCTGAAATCTCTACCTTCCCCAGATACTGATGATCACATAAATGTGGTGTGTGTGTGTGTGTGTGTGTGTGTGAGAGAGAGAGAGAGAGAGAGAGAGAGAGAAAGGGAGATCACAAGGAAAATGGCAGGAAGAGAGAGAGAGAGAGAGAGAGAGAGAGAGAGATCACAAGGAAAATAGCAGGAAGACCAAAGCAAAACCTATCACTCTCCTGCTTGAATTACAAAATCCTCCAGTTTCAGATAAATTACCGTATTTTTTGCTCTATAAAACGCACCAGACCATAAGACGCACCTAATTTTTGGAGGAGGAAAACAAGAAGAAAAATATTTTGAATCCCAGAAGCCAGAACAGCAAGAAAGCAGCAAGAAAGCAGCAATCCCTATTGCGTTTCTGGCTTCTGGGAAACCTGCATAGCCTGCATTCGCTCCATAAAACGCACACACATTTCCCCTTACTTTTTAGGAGGGAAAAAGTGAGTCTTATAGAGCAAAAAATACGGTATTTCCCCATGTGGCTAAGGATTGGTATGCTGCTAGCTCCCTCCCACTCCCAAAGCTTGTCTGTATTGGATTCTGCTGTTTCTTATTTGCAACAGAGCATCCCCAAGTCAATAAGCAGATGTGACAAGCCTCCCTTTCACCCTCTACCAAATCCCTCCCTCGGACGACATGGGTCTCTCTGGAGCCCTGACCTCCTGACGTTCTCTCCACCTCCGTCTGTTCACCGCAACCGTTGCTGACATGTGTGGCATCTCCATCTCCCCCACCGGGATCTTCCTCCTCGCCTCCTTCTCCCTCTTCTGAGTCTTCACTGTCCTCACTATCTGTGCTGCCAAGGCTCCTGCTTAAAACGAAAAGGGGAGGAGGGGAAGAAAGGAAGAGAGATATTTCAGATCATGCGCACAGCAGGCACGTTTCTCCATCCCAACCCTGTTGGACAAATGGGAGATACTACCCCACTCTCCGCACCAGAAACACATGAAGCTGCCTCATATGAAGATGGACCACTGAGTCCCTCTAACCCAGTATTCACCTACTCTGACAGGCAGCAGGTCCTGGGCTCCAACCCCTGCTACGCAAGGTACTTTCCCCTGGAGCAGCCTTTCTCAACCTGTGAGTCCCCCTAGCTAGCGAGCTAGGGATGATGGGAGTTGTAGTCCAACAACATCTGGGGACCCACAGGTTGAGAACCGCTGCCCTGGAGGTTCTGAGGGTTCAGCCTGGGTCCTCGCTATGCAACCTGTATGCTGCCAGACACCCTTCAAGCACTAATGCCAGGAGGAGAGAGGAATGAAAGAGACTAGGGCTGTGAAGGAGAACAATTCTTTTCTTCACAAGTGAATGGAAAGAAAACAATCTGATAGGGTAAAGTAATTTGGGGGGCGGGCTATTAAGAGAAACTCCTAGATGGAGCTATGAACAGGAAAATTCCTAGATCTAGCTAGCAAAATCCCAATGAACTGGCAATGGTAGAAAATTCAAGAATAAAGTTCAGGAAGTTAATTTCTGGCAATGACAAGACTGGCCTCAAAAAGGCCACTGCATTTGGAAATGCTAATGGAGAAGGGGTGTAAAGCAGTGGTTGGCCCAGCTGTTTAGGACAGCAGCTCCCATCATCCATTATACCAATTGGCCATGCTAGCTGGCGCTAATGGCAGTTATAGTTTACCACATCTGAAGGAAAATCCATTGCCTACCCCTCCAACAGGTTCCCAACAAGCTAAAGTACAGAGAGAGAGACAGACAGAAAGCAGGAGCTCCACAGGGCTTTTATAAAATGTAGGCAACAAAACAGGGTCTCTCATTCAGTGAGAAAATTCCCACTTGTCGCAAAAAAGAGAAAACGAACGAAACCAAAAGAGCAGAGACTGTAAAACCCAGCCTTCAGTATTAGAGTTATTAGACTAGGTAAGCGGGGGAAAACAACAGATCCCCCAAAGTAACATATAATTGGCATAAAACAGAGACCATCTTCAGGGGGACAAATAACGGCTGGGAAATAGGAGTGGGGAGAAGCAGACTTAAAAGACTGGCCATGTACGTTTAGAAGAGAGAGGCCGATACTGTACACCAATTCATCGCAGTACAGGATTTCATTACTACTAATAATAGTGCTATAAATTATTAAGCAATTTAGGCTGTGCTGAGTACTGTACAAATTACAAATTAGAAACCAGCTAGGCCCTGGCAGAAGGAGAAAAGGCTTTGTAGAAATGAAGCCCTTGTGGGCTTAGGAAAGCCATGAAGTAGCCACCTCATTCCTTGACCGAACGACTTAAAACTAGGTAATAAAGCAGACCTGCGAAAGAAAGAGTAAGCAGCTTCTAGAAATCCTGCCTAGGCAAGCGGGCGGGAGAGAGCTGCTCCCCCATTTGAGGATGCCCTCTTCCCTATGAGCAGAAAGCCCTAGCACAGCAAGTCTAAAGAGTCCAACTAAAGCAGTCTTCACCAACCTGGTGCCCCCTAGATGTTTGGGGACTACAACTCCCATCAGTCCCAGCCAGCATGGCCGAAGGCTGATTTAAAGAGACAGGACACAAAAAGGGAGGGGAAAGAACAGGATGACAACAACTGAGAAAAGTGCACTTTACACAGGACGTAACAAGACAATGAAAGCTAATTTATAGGAGTCAAAGCAGGAGATATATGAGTTCATTGATACTAGTTCATTGGCGAGGACGGGCCTTCTCTGCAGCGGCTCCCCGTCTGTGGAATGCTCTCCCCAGGGAAGTTCGCCTGGTGCATTCATTATACACCTTTAGGCCAGGCAAAAACGTTCCTTTTTAACCATGCCTTTGGTTGATCTGAATGACAACCCAAGCCCTTTTAAAATGTGTTTTTTTTGGGGGGGGGGGCTATTGGGCTGTTGTTTTTTATTTTTATTATGCATTTTGTGGTTTTAAATCTTGATTTTATTCTGTGAACTGCCCTGAGACCCCTGGGTATAGGGCGGCATATAAATTCAATAAATAAATAAATAAAATTAGGGGAAAGAAAAAGGCCTGTACTCTGGTATTTACTGTTGGGGAGTCAGTCAATGTTGCACTTTACCAGCTACATCTTATTCACTGTTCTGATTGTTTTAACACACTTTAAATTCATGTACACCACCTTAAGGCAGATTGTACCAGGTGGTATATAAATATTTTTTACAAATATTAAATGCATAAAGTGTGCTTGGAAGAAGTTTATGAAAATCAAAGTGAGCACGATGAACATGAAGGAAAATTCTTCTGTGTGAAGGGAGGAAAGTAAGAACGAAAGGAACCAATCGGCACCCTTAGTCCAAAGCCAATTTGGGGAGCGCCAGGAGGTCTTTGGGCAGGGGATCGTCTCCTACCTGACTGTGGCAGGCTGTGCCATACCAGAAGAGACAGCAGCCTCCTTCTCCTGCCAGATGTCCTCCCCGTCGGAACCGTCAGCCTCGTCGTCATCGTCAAACTGCTGGATGCGCTCTTTGTAGCAGATGTCGAAGAGGTTGGAGTTGGGCTGTGAGAAAGGGGTGGAGGAGAGAGATGGATCAGAGCCCAGGCCGGGTGCAGAGGGGAAGCAAAGAGGAGTAAAGCTCTAGAGGAGCGGCACTTACGCTGTCGTCGTCAGCATTCAAGGAGAAGGTGATGTTGGCCGTCTTGTCAAAGGGAGCACTGGAAGAAAACAAGAAGACCGAGATGAAGGTCGGAACGTGACTGCGCGTAGGCACGGGAAAGGACCAAGGCTTAGTTTGGAAAAGAACACAGCACTGAACCTACCGCGAAGCTTTGTTTTCTGGCGGGAGAAGGGATTGCCCCTCCCACTTGCTCCACTAGGCGGGGCCATGCAAATTAAGTTGCTCTTACCTCAAGAGATTGGGGGTGAGGTGGGTGGCATGAGACAGAGACAGCAGATTGCCTAAGGACATCTTAGTTCATATAGAGAGGTGACTTCTCCCCACGTGAGCATTTTCACAGATCCGCCTCTCCCACCTGGACAGGATCCCCAAGCTAGCGTGCGCTTTGCCTCTGAACACTTCCCATAAGAAGAACTAGCTTCAGATCCCTTTTCTGTTCCTGGTATTATCTACGTAATGGCAGGGACAGCCATAGCGGCAGCCAGAACTAAGACACCCGTGAGTTGCTGTAAGGAGAGAAGCCACCAAGGCCATCTACCAGCCATAGAAATGTAGAATCTAGGAACCTTTTGCACAATGTGGGGATCAAATCCATGACCTAGAGATCAGGAGTCTCATGCTCTACCAACCGAGCTACCAGTGTTTTTTTCCATGCCCTTGTTGTTTTGTCCATCTTATTTCGAAAGGGTTCAGGGCACAAAGCTATACTTTAAAACACACATACAAGAGGGAAGCTCAATATGTGCGCATGCAGAATACACCTGGGCTTTCACTTCTAGTCTGATCTGCTTGGGTGGTGCACCCTTAACTGGGGAAGAGGTAGGTGGAACTGCACAGATGTGGGGGACAGATGTAGCCCAACACCCCCGCCTGTGGCTGGAGAGGAGCATAGCAGCGTGTTAGGCATTACCTTTTCAGCTGTCGGAAGTGAGCACTGCAGGGCAGATAGGCAGAGAGAGGGAGAGAGGGAGAGAAAGAGAGAGAGAGGCAGACACATGAAATCAGGGGGGCTGGGAAAAGAAAGACTGCCCTGGGGTGGGGTGAGCGAATTCTCCATGTCACCCTGGACTCCCTCTATTGCGCTATTTCAGCCCTTTGGAAAGATGGGATTCATGCTGAAGCTGTTGCCAAAAAGGGGGGAGGGGAGGCAGAGGACAAACTCTTGGGCAATCTTTGCTGAGAACATTAAATATTTAGATGGTAACAGGACCCAGGAATCCAAGGCACCTTCCTCCTTACCAGGCAAGATGATCTAGTTAGCGAATTGAGCAAAGCACGTTTGGAGCCAGAGACTCAGGTGATAGCTGGGTCCGGAAGAAATCTCATTCTTCCTCCCCAAGAACCTAGTCACCCTTCCATTCCAAATGGCTGACGGAACCTATCCTGCCCTGCTTGTGGGCTTCTCGGAAGCTTCTCAATGGCCAGAAAGGGATGCAGGATGCTGGACAAGAACAGCCTTTGGTCTGACCCACTAGGGCTCTTTTCATGATCCTTTTTTTTCCCCAATGATCAAAAGAACAGGGGCTCAAGACTAGGCTGGAAATGTCTCCTCTTGCTTCCTGGGCCCTCCACCTGCCTTCTCAAGAGAAGACAAGCAACACTGGCTTACAAACCTCAGCCCCTTGCTCAGGATGAGCCTCTAACCTCCTATAGGCAGTACTTCAGGACAAGAGGCCACAGACCACATGTCCCTTCGCTTCCCAGGTCTACGTTGTGCAACTTTCTTACTCCAGGACAAAATGCCCAGCACCAAGTGCAAGTGCATGCAAATTACATGCGCCCCAGATTTTGCGGCAGGCCAATGAATAATCGCCTTCTTGTTGGCAAGTACAAATGAGGCCAGGTGTCTCCACGCACTGCCAGGCCGAGCAGGTGCAATCCCATGTGGGGTTATGGACACGTCACCCCATCCAGAGTTCTGACTGTGAGCCCCTCAGGACAAGCATGCTTCCTTGCCGGAACTACGCAGAACCCCCCCCCCTGATGCTGCGTGCTATTGTTCCCACTGGAGGCTATGCTTATTCTCAGCCAAAAGAGCACAGAGCAAGTAAAAAACAAGACGATGACACACAAGCACATCAAAGGGGAGAGGAAAGGGGAGGCCGTGAACCGTGTCACTAACTTGACGTTCTCTTCTTGCTCGCCAAATTCCTCATCGTTAAAGCCAAAGTGGTCAATGAACGCCGAAGTCATCTGCTGCAGCTGGTAATCTACAAAGGCCTATAAAGAGGAGGAGGAAAAGGAAATGAGGGTAAATGTGAATTACAGTTCAAATGGAAATACGGGGGGAAGGGTATATGAAGAAAGAGGAGGAGAAACTTACTAGGCCCAATGGATCTACCTAAATGCTGTATGAGAACACATGAATACAATAGTCACACACACCCCAGAACAGCTCCTAATCCAAATCTGCCAAGTGAACCCTGTTTGAACTCAGCTTACAGGAAGGAGCTCATCCCAAATATCATTTGCTTGATGACAAGCGGCATCTGACCAGCATTTCGTTTAGCTGTTTCATATTGTATCGCTTTGTAACCCACTTTTCTGGGTAAGAGATACAAAGCTGTGTACAAAGCAACTCATGAAGACAACAAAAAGGTACTGAAAAGTGGCAACTAGGAGAACAGAATGCCAGGAATCCACATATAGTGGCAGTGAAGGGGGTGAGGAATGGGGCTGGCAGGATACAAATGAAAGTTTGTGGAAAAGAAAGAAGAAAATCAGGGGAAGTGCCCAAAGCAGGCCTAAGAATTTTAGGCCCTGCGCCTGCTTAGGGATGGGGAAATTGTTCTAGGTTTCTAAGCAAGCACACAGGTGGGAGTGGTTCCAGCCCTGGCAAGACAAGGGGGCAAGGTATGGTGCACAACTGGAAGGTGCCGCACTTGCCTGCTGCAGGACAGCCTCCTGAGGGAAGCTGAACTCCTTGAGGTCGTTCTCATCATCATCGCTTGATGAGTGGAGATTGTGCATGTTAACCTGAAGGAAAGGAAGATGAAGGAATCCATTAGGTGAGTGTTCTGACGCAAATAAAACAAAATAAAACACAAGGCATATATTGAGTGGCCAAGCCCCAGAGAATCAGCTAATAAAACCTACTATGCCCCACAGAAATGGTGGGGAACCTGTGACCCTCCAAATGTTGACGGACCAACTCCCATCACCCCTGACCATTGGCCAGGGAGTTGTAGTTGTTCTATCAATTCCGCCGCCGCAAGCTAAGCATTTTGGCAGACTCTGGCCAGCTGAAAAAGCAGCCCTTTAACCAAAAAACCAAGTGCTTAACTCTGGAGCCACAAAGTTCATTTTTCCAACGGCAGTGGTAAGACCTAGTACATGTGGCATGTGACAGTAACAGAGAGCGCTCCGATGGATGCAGAAAGAAAGGGGACCGTTTTCCCATTCTCTTGTAGTACCTTTTCCAGAACCCTGCCAACCATTTTATAATCAGGAGTGGCTGGAGCGTAAGACACAAAGAGAGGAGACTCACAAGATCCACAGTGTTCTTCTTGTTAGTCTCCGACAAGGGCCCTGAGACAAACTTCTCCCACTGCTCCTGTTCCTCCTCAGGCAGCTCTGCAAAGCGGAACATGTCAGCTCAGGTGGGTGAGATGGAAGAAGCACCTTACTTTATGATACACATTGTGGTAGCCAAGTGGAGATGGCAAAATACAAGAGGGAGCGGCCACACACGAATGATAGCTTCAAGTCAAGGAACACCTCCCGTCAACCAGAAGAAATCTGCATTCCCTTTCCCCAGCTGTCATCCACCAGTTCCCTTTTTCTCTTCTTACCAAGACCAAGATCAGCAGAGGACCTTAGCTACCCTAGTTTGGGGAAATTTGGGATGAAAAGCAGTATAAAAATAAACCACCCTCTAGATCCAATAAGTTAATAAATCATTATGAAAGCTCACAGCAAGTGGGATTACACGAGCAGTTAAACATTACTTTAGCCAATTACATTTCCTTCATTTGACAAATTCTATTCGGGATGCCCACTTGAATGTTCCACCACAGGTTGGCTTGACCTCTTCCAAATGTGTGCAAAGCAGTAGCCATCACTGAGTGAGGTCAAGCTCATTCACCATGTGTGAGCTGCCCGAATCCATTCCAAGCACATGAAATTTTGTTTAACATTACTCCCTGTTCCAAGAGAAGGTATAAGGGGAGAGGAACAGGATTTCATGTCTTTGAAATGGAAGCTCAACCCCACTCCTGAAATAATAGGGTCAGGTTGTGCTGGCCAGGGCTGTTCGGGGCATCAGATTGAATAAGTCTGCAACAGTTTATGAAATGGTTTACGAGATGTTTTTCCAGAAAGCCCCCCTCCCCCAAACTGCTACTGCCTTGGAACATAAAGTTTCTATATATAAGCTACCATGGCTAGCAGCCATTGACAGAGTTCTACTTCATGGATCAGTCTAACAATTCCCTTTTAAAGTCATCTAGGATCAGACCAAATATCCGTCTAGGAGAAATGCTTGAAATGTATATTGCAACGGATGAAGTGGACTCTGATGCAGAAAAGCTTACGGCATGATAGATTTGTTTAGTCTTCAAAATGCCACAAGCCTCTTTTATAAGTATGGATGGTATGAGATCAGCAATTGCCTACTAGGAACAATGGGGGGGGGGAGATTTTGCATTCTTCCATGAGATAAAAATAACAGAGCAAGTCATCAGGCCTTCTATCTGCCCTCCCCATCTTCCCAATACAGACACAATCAAGTGGTGTCAACAGAAAAAGGAGAGCCAATCAGTTTTTCATGATTTTGACATGAATGCCTCTTATGGGCCCAAAACGATAAAAGCACTTTGTTACAACTTCTGAGCATGAAGACAGGATCAGGTAGCGTGTTGAGCACTGGACTCTAATTCTGTAGAGATTCAGGTTCAAGTTCCCTTTCAGCCATGAAGCTTGTTGGCAGAACTTAGACCAGCCACTCTCTCTCAGTCTAACCTACCGCCCAGGGAAGTTGTAAGGATAACATGGGGCTGGGGGCAGGCACCACATACACTGCCTTCAACTCCTTGGATAAAAATGTAGCAACCATTTCCAACTTGGGTTTCCAGCCATATGAACAAATAAGCTGCCCCACAAGGTTCATTTAGCAGAACTTGCACACAATCGACGTGATATCCCTGACTTTCTCCCTGCCTCCCCCCCAAACCCTAATTTCCCAGTCTCCAATGAATATGAATGCAGATTTCCAAACCTAAACAAATACACACCCATGGTATGCACATTTGCAGAATTATATAAATCCAGTTTTCTTTAACTTGGGTTCTTAAGGCTGAAGAATAGACCTAGAAAGGTAATGATCTCCAGCTCCTGCTCAGATGGAAACTCTCTATATAAACAGCACATCCTACCCCAGACTCAGCGGCATTCCAGCACAGAGATGAGCCCCTTATTTCTCCCACCGGAAAAGGCGAGGAGTGGAATTTCCAGAATGCTTCCATGAGCCAAAGAACTTACGCTTCAGGAACAAAGCCCTTCAAGAATCATTTGAGCAGACCCTATGCAGGGCACATGGCCCTGACCCCCCTGGAGCTGCCAAACCCATTACCTTTCAAGAGCTGCTTGATAAGGGTGGAGTGGGGCCACTTCTCTGAGGCTTGAGCTAAGGCATTGGCAATGCGGGTAAGGTGCCCCATGTAGCCCTTGCGTCTTCCCCCATCAGACCTGCAACAGAAGATGGGAGAGGATGGAGACTCAGGGTTCCTGCAGGCCATGTCCCTTAGGAAATGAAAGGCACAGGTGGAATGACACAGGAATGGGAGGCTTTAGAATCTGTATGGCCTTCGTAGGTTGAAGCTGGACTAACTGGCTTGATTATGCAAAAGGAACAGTCAGACTATTGCCCTTAACTGTAGAATGGATTGATATCAGCACACTCCCACAGAAGACTAGAGGTTGTTGGAAGGAGTTACAGCAGCATGCATGCACACACACACTTTTTTAAACAAGCAGTAGCAGGAATATTCCAGGTGCATGGAGGAGTATAAGTATCCTGAGCAGGAGGTCAGGACCTTAAGGAATGGAAGGCGCTAGCAAGCACCCCATGAAACACTATGAGCAAAAAGAGCCTTGAAGGACAGACTACCCGAACCAGATATTTTGAACTACAATTCCCATCACCCCTTACCACTGGCCAGGCTGCCTTGGGCTGAAAGGGAGTGGGGTTGGAGGGTACGAGGCTGGGGAAGGCTGCATTAGGGAATGAGCAGAAAGAACTCCAGTTAAAAGGGGGCACAGAAAGAGAGGGTCCACCCACCCCAGTGTTATGTGACATTATGCACTCCTAAAATTGCTGAATGTGAAGGTTTGGAGATTATGTATTCTGGAATCTTAGATTGCCATTGACGTCTGGGTCTGCCCAGGGCACTGGGTTTGTTCCTGGGGAGAGGGTTCAAGACCAGGGAAGATGGGGAGAGGAAAATCCAACCAAGTACTCACTGTGATAGTTCATTTTCTTCCCAGGCAGACAAGATTCTTTGGATTAAGCGACACTTCTGCAGCAACTGCAGGGAGGAGCACAAAGGGGCTCATCACATAAGGGATGCCGGAACATCAACACCACATTTCACTAAGAAGGATTCCAGTTTCTTAACAAGAACCCTAAAGGTTTCAAGCTTGCAGTTTAAAAGATTTCTGGTCCTCACTGGTGTACAGTAAAATCTAGACAAGTGTTGGTGGTTTCTGCTGAAACTGAAGAAAACTGCAGATAGAAGATTCTGGATGTCAAACAGTGGGAGCCTTTCCCAGCTAGTCCATTCCTAAGGCGGGTTACAATCCAGTGACTTGTCAACTAAGCCCAGACAACCACTTTCAACCCTATTCTACTCACTGTAGTTTTCTTAGCCCTGAAAACTGCCTTGATCCTCAATTCTCATCTCCCACTTTTCACGTGGGATCACAACCTTTTGCTCCTTTCTTCAACAATTCATGCCCCAACCCATACAAAGAGCTTGAAACCACAGGTACCCCACAACCAAAACCTACATGTTGGATGACAGGGTTCTCTGGGAGGGGCTCCGAGTGGTTCTCAATGGTCTCATCCCCGGCGTGGGAAGTGAAAACATTGCTAAGGCAGGCCTCCACCTGAGCGTGCAAGAAGTTGTTATATGTGTACTTGAAGTATAGGTCCTGGCAGAAAGAGAGAGAAGGAGAACGAATGTATGATTAAATAAATATAGTCAATCAGCACTTTATATTGTCTAAATCGTACAACTGATCACATTCACCCAAATTAAGAATTGGCCACTCTTTGAAATACCACTGTCACACACAAAAAACAGTGTTGTAAACTTGAAAATGTTAAACCACCAGTAACATTAAATCAGTTAAAAATATTTTCATCAGTAAGAAAAGAAACCCCCTCCCACAATTAACTGGGCAGATTTGTTTTTATTTCTTGTACTATGACTTTGAATCTGTCAACTAAGAATACTTAAATTAGGCAATCTCCCTAGAATTTTTTTGCAACAGCTTCTTTCTAAAATACAACTTTGTTGTTATTTACACGATCATTTCAGGAAAAGTCTTTTTTCCCCCATGCTAGGGCTTGGTATTGTCCGTCAAGCAAATACTGCAAAGACAACAAGCTTTCCAGAAGTATTGTTCTTCCTCCCCACCCCTGAAAAACAAAAGAACCTAACAAACTTTTCCAGCTCCTAGAAACGTATGCATATGTTACCCTGGGAGAGCAGTGTTTGAAGAAACAGCCAACGGATGCCGTGCTGCTACTCACCAACATTGTGTCAAGGGCCCCGAGCTCTATAATCTCATCCTGCAGTGCTGCATTGTTGGTGCCCAATGAGCTGGCCAGCAGCTTCACCACGTGCAGGCGCGTGTTGCCCAACGGAGGGTCCAAGATCCCCCACGTCGTCTGCAGGGACTCTTTCTGCCAGAGGGAGAGGGCAAGAAGAGAGAGAATTCCAGGTCCATCACAAGCCGCTATTACACCTCAACGCTCCCTTCCCACCTCACTGCTGGGCTGTGCCAGAGAAGGGACTCCAATCGCCGAGAGAGGATAAATTCAGGATAAACTATAACCATGGAATTTTTAGATTCTGCCCCCTTGCCTATAATGAGCCCAACCTGGTGCCCTCAGATGGTCATGGGTTGCAAACCCCCCCAGCTATGCTGGCTGGAGCTGATGGGAGTTTTAGTACATAACCATCTGGGGCAGGCTGTTTGAGGGCACTGTCTTGAGGATCCCACACCAGACAGAGGGGCTTGGACCCTTTGCATCCACAGAATACTATTAACTCTTGAAGTGGCCTCAAGGTCAAGCATGCTGCTGGAATCCCCCCAGAGTTTCCATGCCATCGAAACAAGTGCACACACAAACCAACCTTTGGTGGGTCAAGCAGCAGCTGGTGAAGCTCCCTGAGACGCTGTTTGATGGCAAGCAGAGTGCCCAGACTGGCTTGGCTGGAAGCCACTTCACAGTTGGGCCCGGTCATCTCCATCTGCCCCTCCAGGTTGCAGTAAAAGCCCCCCATGCCGCCCAGCTCTGTCCTGCAAAGAAGAACAAGAGCAACCAGCATGTCTCAACATCCAGATCTAAGGGCTTCCGCAAAGGACAAACCTCAGCTACCTCAATTCTATGCCAAGGAAATTCAAACTGTTTGAATAAATTATGCCAATCAAGTCAGGTGTCGTGCATTGCGCTTTGAATCCTTTTCTCCTCCTTGGGCGCAATCCATTTTGCTTCCTGGATTCATGTTGTTGGAGGGGGCCGGGACTACTTGAGGGGAAAAGGTTGCGTTTATTTTAAGACTTGGGAGTAGCAAAAGGGAAAACACATTTAGTGAAATATGGATGCTGGAGCCCGATGGCCAACAAGATCAGGAAATCATTTCCAAAGCCAAGAGCTAGGCAATAGATCCTGAAGCCCTGACCTCCCTACACAGCTGCATCCAGATTTACTGGAGATTTTTTTAAAGACCTGGCATATCTGTTTTGACCACAACCTTCAGGGGCTTAGGTGTTTTTGTTTTCAAAGGGGAAAAGTGGATATCAGGATGCAACATTGCTGTACTGCAAACAGGATGCACCTGTTGCATTACAACCTCTGCCTGTGCGTGTATAAGACCCATCCCACAAACCTGGGTCTGCGCGGCTCCAACAGGGTCAGCAAGACCTGGATCCCATTGACAATGACAGACTCGCTCCGTTCTCCATCCAGCATATTGCTTAGCAGCTGCTCAATCGTCTCCTGCCTTGACACGAACAAGAATTGAAACTGGTTATTAAAATGGCCTGACACTCTCAGGCGCTGCTTCTGTGTTTGTTTGTTTTAAACTTAGCAATGGCACAAGTATATGATAAAAAAGAAAAATGTAATAGCAACTAACAATAACTTGGAAGGAGGCGAGACCCATCTGATATTCACAGCCACATCCTTGTCAGAGGCAGGGGCCCCTCAGTTTTTGATAAGTGGACTGCTGCACCTCAGCACCAGGTGAGGCATTGCTGTATAGCAAGCAGGGTCTAGAAGCAAGGCTGGGCCGGTTTAAAGAGGTAAATTATTGAATGCTAACTGTAATAGTCTTGCTGAATAAATTTAAACATTCCATTAATTATTATTTTTTTTATTAAAAAGAACTACACCCCACTTTTCACCATCTAGGTGTCAAAGTGGTTTCCAAAGATAAAAATACACATTATACAAAATCTAAATAAGAAAATGAACCTCAAAAATTAAAAAACCTCCGAAATACAAAAGTTTTACTCCATGTGGGTTAGTTTTAGTTCACATGCCCACCAAAATAAATATAAAAACCATTTATAACTGGAAATGCAGTCAGAAATTCAATATCAGAAGAATCTTGACAAGCAGATGAGAGTTACACCCCCCCCTTTTCTAAATTTTTGTCGGCGTTAGTTGAGACAACCCTTATGCCTGGCCTAAGGGTCTCTCTTATTCCCTACTGCCAGTGCTGCTACTGGCTTGGTACTCACTTCTCCAGTGTAGCCAGTAGCTGGTCGGGCTCAGGACTGTCCTGGATTGGGATCATCTGCTCACGGCTCAGCCGGATAATGTCACACAAGGACTGTGAAGCATTGGAATGCTGCTGTGTAGCAGGGATAAGGAGAGAAAATGAATTAAGACCTGCTCTAGAGGAAGCAATACTTTGACACACTTGGAGACTGTGGGTTGTATCAAATGCTCGCCCTACTCAGAGTAGACCCATTAAACCTGACTAACTAAGGTTCAGTTGGTTTACACTGAGTACACGGTAACTGGATACAACCCCATATTTTACCGATCACACTTTCCCTTTGGATGCTGTCCTCCTGCAGCATTACCCTTGAAACTAAAGACAGGTATGCAGTCTATTTAGCTGCCCTCCATCGCCTTAAAGCCCAGGGTTAGATGCCACCTTGCCTTACTTGCAATCTGAGAATAATCATTGGAAGGTGCTCAAACTTCAGTAATTTTATTTGCTGAAAACATTTCCTATCCAGCCTTACAGATCCAATACAGCTCACAATATAAACCACAAGACAAATGTATTAAGGACAGCAAACAATAGAAACCTCATCAACACCAGACACCTCAAAACAAAGAGCAAGCCTAGCAAGGATATGTCATCAGCAGGAAGGTATTGAGAGAATAAAATAGTTCTCGGCTGGCACCAAAAAGCGAAGCGTATAGGAGCCAAATGAACCTTTCTGGGAAGAGCACTCCAAAGATAGGGTGCCAGCACAGAAAAGACTCTGTACCTTTGTTGATACCTGTCTAAGCTCTGATGGAGGGGCCCTCCCACTGTAAGCTAAATCTAATGAGCACATTCTACAGTGCCAAGCTGTTTATGGCATTATAGGCCAAAGCTTGTACCTTATTTCCCAGTGTGTTTCCAAATAGAATTTAGATGTCTTTTTTTTTTAAAAAAAAAAAAACCAACTGTGGAAGGCTCACGTTAGTCACCTTGCTACTGTATTATGGACCAGCTTACATTTCTGAGCAGTTTATTTCCATAGCAGAAGGACATTTAAAAGTTTATAGCATGATTGTAAACCACCCTTCTCCCATCTGCAGAAGGGATGCTTCACCTTTCTGTACAATTGGATAGACTGCTCCTGAGGATGGCATCATGCTCCTTCTTTAATAGCTTAAATGCTATAAAATCTCCAGATACCATGTTTAGAATATGATACGACCAAGGCATGCGTAAGTGGCAATGGTCTGCTTGATTTTGAATTACCAGTCGGGGTTGGTTTCACTAAGCTCGACTTCAAAATAATCATCATCACAAACCGCAAGACACTAAGGCTGCAATCTTAGACACATTTGTTTGGGAGAAAAATCCCACTGAATGCAATGGGAGGAAATATGCATGGGATTAGGCTGCATGAAATACACCTGTTTAATTCCACCACAAGCAGCCTAGCATGTTTGGCTCCTACTGCGATCAGCTAAGAGAAAGAAGTTCAAAGCCCTGACCACCCACCTACTCCACACAAAAACATACATCCTTTCCAATGGAGGGCAGAAGAGCCCCAGGACACACTTAATACTTACATTGTCATCTTTTGAAGGGTCGATCATCCCAATGAGCCTCTGCACAATCTTCTCCTCATTAAGCCACTTTTGATTGAGGGGAGGGGGTGAAATGAACATGGATGGAAAGGTTAAGCAAGTATATTTCACTCCTGTTCCAGTTACCAACCAAAACCTCCCAGGGACAGAAGATTGCACTCATATGCATTCAATTTTATTTTGCAGTGCTGACCTCTGTGCCCCATTGTTTCTCTAAAGGTTCTACCAATATCATTGGAATCTTATTGGTAAATGCCATGCAATTTGGACTTTGGGAGCCCTCAAAACACAAGACCTTCAAATGAGGATGCTGTGAGAGTCAAGCTTCCCAACTTAGGGTTGGCTGTTCTACAGAACAGGAGTATTCTGAAATCAGGTATGTATCCACATAGCCCCTATGAGAACAGCAGAGGTCAGTGCAGAGGTATAGAGCAGGGAGTCATTTTGAAGGGTGGCACCTCGAATTCCAGAACAGATGGCTGGTTGTTCAACAAGGAAACATGGACTAAATTTGCTTTATCACCTTTCAACAAAAAAGTGCAAAACCTCTATTTGGGTAGCTGTTTCTGCTGTTTCTCTTATACAGCTTCTCCAGATAAGCAAACTAGAACCCACAAGAACAATAAACTGAATGCGCCACAAACACCAGCATTTCTAAGATTCACATCAGGGGCACTTGGGGAAATAATGAAGATATTCTCCAGCTAAGCCTACTGAACTGCAGATCTTTCCCTTCTAATTGTTCCAGTGAATAGGGCAAACCTTTCATTCTGTGAATGACGAACAATTGAGGACTGAATGTGAAATTTTGCTGCTTGCCATTTCAAGAAAGAGGAAGGAAGGTGAGAGAGTTAGGAGTGCCTGCAGGAGGACCCTTACATTGAACACATCTTGTCTGAGCTGTGGCTGCTCCACACAGGTGAGGAGCCGCAACAGGAGGTCCATGATGGCCGAGGTACCGATGTGGCATAGCAGCAGGTTGACAAAATCGTCCTTCTTGCGCAGGAAGGCAACTATCTGGAAGACAGCAGAGCAAGTGAGTGGGGTGGAAGGGATGAGACGTGAAGGAAAGGAAAGGAAAGGAATCTCAAGTAAGCTCGCACAGTGTTGTGGTGACACTGGAATCAAACCTTGGAACAGAAAGGAGATATGGTATACATTTCTTATGAGCCAGTCTACAATTGGGTTCAAGTTCCTTAAATAGGTAAAGGCCGTATTGGACATCTGTCTCATCACTAGGTTGTCAAATTTTTGCAAGACTGTTGTGGTGCAACGGTTAGAGTAGGGGTAGGCAATGTGGTGCCTTCCAGATTTTGTTATAGTAAAACTCCTATCAGCCCCAGTCAACAAAGCCAGACAGTCAAAGATGATGGGAGTTGTAGTCCAGGTGTTGCTGGATGGCATGGTTATTAGCTATCCCTGAGTTAGGCCGTTCCTGGGTTAAAGCGTCTGACCTGGACTGGGGAGAGAGTTCAAGTTCCCACTCAGCAGTAAAGCTCACTAGAGGATCTTGGGTCACTCACTGTCAGCCTGACTTAACTTACAGGGTTGTATTGAGGACAAATGGGGGGCGGGTAAGAGAGAAAAAGTACATGTGCAATCTTAAACTCCTTGTAAGAAGAGCAAGATACAAAAACAATAAATACAGAAATACTGTTAGCCAATTTGAGTTTCTTCAGAAAGAGAAAGGAAGGTCAAGTCTGTTTATTTTTTTAAAAATAAAACAATCTGAGCAGATACTTTTGGCATCACAAGGATTAAAAAAAAACTTGCTTGGCTACAAAACTTGGTGGGTGACCATGGGATAGTAACTCACCCAACATAAATCATGAGAAGGCCATGAAGATAGAGAGGAACACACACCATGTATGCTACCCTGAGATTCTCCGAGGAAGGCAACATAGAGTACATAAATGATTTTTAATGAATGTATACCAGAACTATTAAGAACAGAGGAGCAGCCCAGATGAATCAGACTGAAGGCCCATGCAGTCCAGGATCCTATTTCACAAGCTGATCAACCAGATGCACCTCAAAATTCACTAGCTTGAAAAGCCCAATATTGATACTTATTTCTGACATGCTTCAAGTCACCATGAGATTATTTTGCAGCATCATTTTCACATGATCAATACTAATTCAGGGTGCATCTTTGTATGGTGACAGCTAGTATTTAGCACATCAGGGATTCCGAATAAAAGCTTGAGAGTCAATAGGCTCCCCCATGTGGACTACATCAAGTGTTGCCACATGAGGATGTAGCAGTTAGAAAATATTCATCATGTATTTCCTAATGAGCTCACTTGCCAGGGCTTCTGTAAGTTGTTCAGGAGGACCTAATGAGCATTCTCAGGAGTAAGTTCCCTGAGCCATATGAAGCCATTTAGGGGACAAGGACATTTAATCAAAATATTTAAAGGCTGCCTTTTGCTAGAGCATCATTTAAAAATTCACAGTACAAATTTAAGGCAGTAGTATTAGCAATCTTTTAAAAACATGGAAGAGTTAAAACTGGCATAGCGCCCAACTGAGATGAGCACGTGCAAAGATACCTGATCAGTCTTGCGGTTGATAAGGATCCCCATGACCTTGCTGAAGAAGCTAGCCAGCAGCGGGTTGAGGATACCGCCAGTCTGCAGGAAGCCGTAGAGGCGCCGCAAGAGAGACTCGTCCTCTCCCAATGCGTCGTTAATCTGGGTGACGTCTGATGTCAGGATCTCACACGACACACTTGGATACCTGTAAGAGAGAGACTTTTAAAAAAGCAAATACACAACCAGACCTGCTGCATAATCATCTCCACCAGCCTCTTCCTTTTGAGTGAACGTTGTGTGGCTGTGCTGGCCCACCTGCCTGGCAAGATCTATCAGTATCTCCAAAACAAGAGATACCTACCATATTTGTGTTTTAGTTTAGGGCAAAATAATGTTCTGCAGCAAGATAATCCCATATTCAGCCCCATTAAAAGCCAGTTCTTACAATCTGTATGAAATACGTCAGGAGGTCAGGAAGATTTCCTTATTCCACATACTTTATTCTATTTATTCAAGTCAGAGAGAGAGGACCAGGGCTTTGGCCCATCAATCACTGAAAAGGTGTCAATTCCCTTCTTTGGTTACTGAAATTTTAGCAGGCACTGACCATGTACTTTCAATATTATTTTCATTCTACTCCATGTTTGTTTTAATCGAAGCAGGTTTTCAAACTGCCAAATTCTGCACACATCATCAAAATTCAAAGCTCGTACAGCAATCATGGAATATATGCACAGCTTTGTTATCAGATCAACAGGCCTACCTACCCTCCCTCCCTAACTCCTGCTCTAAGACTTAGTTGGCTACAACCCTAGAAGATTTATGATGCAGTGACATCTATGGCTTAATGCACAAATACACTAGAGAACTTTTCAAGTTTAAGTTATTAAGTTTCCTTTCAGCTGATGCATAACGCTTTCTTCTGACAGCAACCAGGTTTCATTCATTCCCAAGATGGTCTAAATATAGAACAACTATATTGCTATTAGTGAAGGTACTGGGCCAGCTTGGAGGCAACATTCCAGGCTTTATAAGCAATGGTTTATTAATCTAGGAACAAACATAAAGTCTGCACACTCCTCGCTTGCCAGTTGCCTTGTAGGTCAGCTTCAGTGCAGAAAGCCCAATTTGTTTTAAAACAGAATTCTCCCTCATGTCCAGAACAGGAATTGTGGCTCAACACTAAGCAGGAACTCCAAGTCAGAGCTAGTGCCCAGGCCCAATGCTTGCTTCCAGCACGAGAAACCATGGTTTATGAAGCCTGGAATTATATGCCCACCCAATGCCTAACTATAGTTTGTGCTTCAGAATGTACAGGCAATCCATCATTCAGAGCTGCTCCTCTGCTCCAATTTCCCATATGCTCACAACTCACAACTCAACATGCCGTGGCCTTTGGAGATGGAGCAGCAGCTTGTAACTACAGTTTAAATCACACCAAACCACAGTTAGCAGAAACTATGGTTTCCAATCATGGTTTCCCAACTGCAAATCATGGTTTGTCAATTCAGATATCACTTGGATTTATAGTTTAGCATGGTGTCTCAATAAAGCTGATGCCTTGACTTTTCCCATTTTTAAAAAATTAAAAAGCAGCAACCATGCAGTTTTCTACCACCCCACCCCCATGGGCAGCTGAACCACTAAAGAACCAAGAGAGGAAAATGAATATGGCACATTTCTTCTTTGTTCTGGACATATCAAACAAACAAATAAGAGAAGCTCCATTTTCATCCAGTCCCCCCTTCCAAAAGAACTTACTTGTAGCGTACTCTCTCATCCACGTCCCCAGGGGGCTCCTCTGTCACGCAGGTGACCAGTGCTTCCATGTGCTCAGGCTGAACCAGGAAGTCCACCAGCTTGCGGTTGACCACCTTGCATTCCTGTAGCACATCCTCTTCATCCAGAAGTTCAAAAAGGGTCACGTTGCCACGCTCCAAGAGGGTGTCAATATGAGAGGTCGTGTGGAGGTCAAACTTCCAGAACATGGCTTGCTGCGGAGGATGGAAAATGAACAGAGGGGCCAATTGAAAACCAACCAACCAACAATGGGATGGGAGATAAGCACATGCATCCCAAGCTAGCAAGGGCAAGTCTCCTAAAGTAATCATGCATACAACTGTCCTGTACTATTTTTCTAGAAAAAGTGGTGCCAGAACTCACCACGAACACCTCCCTTTTTCTCTTATAATGACAGTGGTGCCCACCTGAGTTTCGGCAAGTTCCTGCTGAAAAAAAAGCCCTGCAACTGCACCTTCTTAATTCGAAACAATCCTTGCACAAAAGGTGAGGATCAGAGCCTAGCATAAAACTGTTCCCAATTGAAAACTCAAAGGCATAGAGACAGCCATTATTCACAGCAAAGGAACAGCAATAACTGAGAGGATAAGGACATCATGGGAAAATCAATGGGACAGGTATAAACAGAACAAGGTAGACTGGGTGGCCCAGTGATAAAGACTGTGGATTTGACTTGTGGTAGATATAAGAGAAACAAGGAGGAAGGTGGACTGGGTTGGAGCCAGCACATCCTGAGGTTCAGCCAGGTTGAGCATGTCAGTGCAGTAGTGCCATCCATGCTTTTGGGAGTCCAACTCCTAGCAGCTCAAGTCAGCATGGTCCATTGCCAAGGATACTGGGAGCATCTGGGGGGCACCATGTTGGCCACCGCCAATTTAGGGATGAGGACATTTGGCTCAAACTAGCACACCACACCACAAAAGGAAAACCAGATGTTGAAGTAAGTACTAATAGAAATGAGTTCAGAGGATGGTAAAGCAAAACGGCCAAGATCTAAGAGCTGATAAGCCATCCAACAGAATTCATTAAAGGCAAGCCAAACAGGAATGGAGGAATGTAGAGGACTCCATTGGGGCCACAAATTAAGCTGAAGCGGTGTGTGACTGTGGGTGCGCCAGTGAGAAGCAAAAAAGGAATAGCAGATGCAGAGGGAGTTGTAACCTGAGCATTTCCCAGCTAAGATGCTAAGTGTCCAGTAAGGCCAAGTCTGGTGGGAAGGGTAGTGATGGGAAAGATCTGGAAAACAATTAGCAAAATAACAAAACAAGGGGGAAGAACTTGAGTGTGTTTGGTGTTGGTCATTCAGAGCAGACTAACTATTCCTTAACTATGAGCTTTCTGGACACCCCTTCTAAATTTATGCAAACTTCCCTCCCCCAGGAAATCATCTCTTCTACAGGTGAATGTGACAAATGTATTCATGCAAGTGGCATAATAAATATGTCAGGCAATACACTGTTCCCCAGGAGACCCAAAGAAAAAGAAATAACTCATGCCTATTGCCATTTCTTCGCAGACCAGCTCTAAAAAGAGCCAATGATCTTCTGAGTCCAACTACAGCTGACCAGTTGGTGGCTCCTGAGAGCCTAACCCCTCAGAAGCTCCAAGAAATAAGAGGTATTCCTTTTATTTTTTCAATCTCCCGTTGAAGACTAATTGAATCAGAATTTATACTAGGACTAACAAACTGGTCTCTTGCATCTGCTGCATTCCTTACTGTTTTTGCTTTGGGTATGCTCTACAAGTGAACATGCAGAAATCAGTAGATTGGGTCCTTGCTGGCAGTGGAAGAAAAATCTAACAGGCTCTCTCAGAGTCTTTCTGGAGTCTGATGAAGAAAGCAGAAATTCTTTCTGAAACCCATTCTTAACCAGCCATGATGGGATTTTACAGGTGCCACAAATCTACCAAGGTCTTGACTGATAAGGAAGAAGGCACTACCTTCCTCAGCATCCTAGCTCTGACTGGAACTTCAAGCTGTCCTGTAGTTGGAGAATTGCTGCTTCAAACCCATGACGACTGGGAGTGTGACAGAGTGACTGAAGAGAAGCAGATGGGCTGGTTTCACCACCCCTTTTCAATGCATGCTTTCGGCCAAATATGGATTACTAACCACAAGCAAAAGCCAAAAGGGTAGTAGTCATATTGCGAAGTAACTAACATACAAGAACAGCAGTAATGATCTCATGAGTGCACAAATGACACTATCTTCCGTGCCATCATTTCTCATGCATGTTTTGCAGGTTTCCCTAACTACAGCTGCAATCCAAAGCGGCAAAAAGATTCTCTGTATCATCAGCGAGGGAGGGGGAAAACCAGAGAGAAACAAATAGTAACTTGGAGACGCCCCGCTTCCCTTTTCAACCCTGTTGCCACCACAACTGCAAAGGCCAAAAGTTTTCAGTCGGTTTCCAAGCAACCTTGACACAAGGCTTTTGCAATATAGCAGCACAGGCAGCCTGGCTCTGACCGCAGTCCTCAGATCAACTCAGAGAGACTGGTGTTCAGCACAAGCTGCCAACACACATGGGTGGAGAGGGAGGGGGCAAAGAGGGGAGAAAGGTGGAGGCAGGGTTTGTGAAGTTCAGCCCTTTATTTTACAATACCTAGGATCAGAAGGAGGTCACAAAAAAGTTTGCGAATTGACTTAACTACCCACAACTCATTTACCCTTGCAACAACCATGTGAGGTAGGTTGGTTATTTGTTTAACACATTTATGTAACCCCTTGTATCAGAATTCCAAGGCAGATTGTGCGCATATATGCACACAATCTCCAACAGAATATAAAAACACTTGGGAGAGTTTAGCTGTTTTTATAAATATTAGACACAAGATACAATTAAGTTGCCCAAAGCAACCCACCAACCATTAAACCAGAGTTCAGTCCCCATGGTTCGCTCCACACCATTTGTGTTATCAGTTGCATTCAAGTCACAGTGCTGTACAGCATGTGGCATTTCAAATAAGACCCAGTCTCTGGCCCCAGGTCTCTTCTACAAAAAAGCAAATTCCTAGTTCTCACAGTTTCTGAGGAGGACAAACCCCCACAAGGGATAGAACTGTTACCACCTTGCCTTGCTTGTGAGCTTACCAGCTAAGAGAGTGCTAGAGCTGACAGAACTTTAGCACTTCTTATTCAAACCTATCCGATCTCAGCCCTTCTTTGACAAATGCCACCTTTAGCAGGAGCCAGGCCCTGAGACAAATAGGACTTTGCAGGACTGGGGCCTTCCTAAATTTGTTCTGAAGAGGCAAGGCGCGGCCACACAGGTGAGGCCGATTAGTAACTCACAGCACCTGGTGGCAAGAGCCAGGAAGAGATGTAAGGTCAGCATTTTCCCTTTGGCTCTTTGCCACAGCAACACATTCCCTGCCTTGCTTCTTGTTCCTTGGACCCCTGATTTCGTGACTCCTTGCTTCTTGATCCTCGGACCCTTGGCTTCTTGACTCCCGGCTTTCTGACCCTCAGAACCCTCCTGGCTTCCTGACTCCTGGCTTCTAGATCCCCATTCCTGCTCCCACCCCGCCATCTTGCCCCCGGTCCTGACGTCCCCTGCCGGGACTTCAATCGCCCGTGAACCAGACCATGACACCAGGAAAGGATTAGGCCAGGGGTCGGCAACCTAAGGCCCATGGGCTACAAGTGGCTCATGGAGGTCGTTTAACAGGCCTCCGAGCCGCCTGTTGGAGAGTCCCCATGGGCGGCGCTAAACTGGCGCAACGTGGCAACTCGCTTCTGCGGCACCAGAAATCGCGTCTGCGCAAATGCCGAAAATCGCAGGCACATATGCTCGCACAATGCAGCCCACAGAGGGATCTCCGCTGGAGTGAACCGGCCCAGGTGAGGTAAACCTTGCTGACCCCTAGATTAGGCCACTGATTTCAAACATTTTAAGGGACATGCACCAACCAATGCAGGCGCATCCCCCTCACAACTGCCATACCCAGTTGTGAAGCATAGCCCTCAGCTTAACTATATGCCTGTTGTCCATATAGCAAGGCTGGCTGTGAAGGGCATGGGTGGGCAAGCCCTGCCACATATTTTAAGCATCTGTCCCAACATGCAAGCACCTGGAATTTTCCCAATCCTGTTTAGAGTGGAAGGCAAGAATGGAGGGGGGAATCATTTCAGGTTCTTGGCATTCAGCACTGAATTTGAAGAAACTATCCCTGTCTCAACTCTTTCCTTGAAGTGGGTGGCACGCACCACATGCAAGTATTTTCAATAACTAGGCACCAGCATGAAGTTCTTAGGACCCCAGGCTTCGACACATTAGCTATTTTCTTATTATTATCAAAGGCAGGGGAGATGCACATACACAAACCATGACACCCAGGAGGCTGGAACAAGTTAGGCCTTTGGTCTGATTCAACAGTGCTCTTTATGTTGCCAAGCAGCTCTTTGCTCCAGCGGTGCCTAATCAGGCAGTTTGAGAAGCGCCTTTAATGCAATTGCTCAGGGCCTTGAATGAAAGGGAATCTCCCACTATCTGTCATGCAATAGCTCCAGAAGGCGCAGCCTGACTCCACTCGCTCGGGGAAATGGCAAAGAGGCTCCCCTAAACACAAGGGGAAAGCAGCTTGTACGTCAGCCTTGTTGTAATTTAACTAACAGGAGATTTGCCCTCTTAATTCCTCTCTTCATCAGACTTGCTTGAAAACTGAAGAAAAAGTAAAAAACAAACAAAAACCCACATCTTTGTGCAAAAGAAAGAAAGAAAAAGAAAAAAAGATTTAACTATTTTGGAAAATCCCTAGTGATTTGCAAGAGAAATCTCCTCTGAGCCAAGCCAAGAGAGAAGATTAAAAGCATGTGCTTAACAGAAGAGCGAAAGATTAAGCTACATTTTATGCAATTCAGGTCTCAAGCGATTATGATAGAGAAAACTTCCCCACCCCCGGACACCTGTTGCAGAATCACTTTTGCTACTTTACTAGGGTACTAGTAAAGTACTAGCATAATTGGGTCTACCCACGGAACCATCAACCTTGACCCAAATTGACTTTTTAACTTTGAAAACTTGCTAGGTGTCTCCAAGCTCTGCTAATGTTGCACTGCCTCCTCTAATAGGTTCTGTGAAGATGTTATTAAAGATGGCATGGCTCCTTCCAATCTACCTTCCTTTATATCTCCAGGCTGAAAATATTCTTACATCTTAATGATTTCCCCCTCTTACTTTGGCTGCTTGCCATAGCTGTCAACTTTTCCCTTTTCTTGCGAGGAATCCTATTCGAAATAAGGGAATATCCATTAAAAAATGGGAAACGTTGACAGCTATGCTGCTTGAACATTTACAGGCCCATTCCTCCAATAAGGTCAGTCAATTTGTAATCCAATTAACACAGTACCTGTTTAACAAGGCATGAAAAAGACTTTGCTACTTGTGAGCAGCGTTTAAGGTCCTGCGTTTAGAAGTTCAGGTTGGTGGGGAGGTTCTCCCATCTTCCTCTCAGCTGTGGCAAATGAGGGAAGGGGAACAAAAATCTGGAAGACGGGGCAGTTTTCTTCCACTATTCTTAAACACACACACACAAGTGTAGCAAGGAAGACCTCTGCAGCAGCATGAATAGAAGAAAGAAATCAGCCAGAGAAAAGATTTTGCTTTAAGAAAAAAAACCCTGCACTTTTGCATATTTGTCTTTACTGGCCAAATATATTACTGTCTTAGATGGACCTCTGAAAACAAAGGGATGGTCTGTTCAGAAAATTCCCAGCAGGAGAGGACACAGTTGGGATTATTTGCAGGAGAACTTGATCAGGTACAAAAGTCGGGGTTGTGTGTGTTTTTTAAGACAACAATGAGCCAGTTCTCATGTAACACCAAGCCGTGGCTTGGTGTCCTTAGGATTCTCAGCCTTGGGGCCAGATGCCTCCTTTATCCTGTCCTCCTCACACACTCAGATTCTCCCCACTCACCACAAAATCCTGGTTCATATTTGTGGTTTGAAGGGGAAAAGTGAACCATAGTTTGCCCATTCAGTGGAAATGTTTTGCAAGCTACAGTTTGCATGAACCAAGTAGTCAGGGAAAGAACCCACACATGTGATGGGTGGTAGTGAAGGGAAAAGGGGACCATGTAAATCCAAAGCTCATATGGAATGATTTGGCCATTCAGTCATTACACCTGAGAAATCCCAATATCAGAAGCCAGCTATTAAGAATAGGAATTAGGTGTACATGATCCATGCTTCTTACTGAATTCAGGCATCTTGACAAACCATAGTTAAGGAAGCTGAACCATAGCTGAATGCTGAGAGGACAAAGCAAAAGCCAATAAGGAATTCAGAACCATGCTGGAATATATAAGGATATATAGCAATGTCTTCCAGCCCACTACTATCTACTAAGACTGGCAGCAGGGAAATTTCTTCCAATACCAGAGATAGCACAGCCCTATATAACCAACATGCTTAAGTCTAATTCATGCATGAAGGGATTGACCATAGAGTAAGCTGGCCTGTCAGGCTTAGCTCACCTTGGGAGGAACTAGGTAATCAAGCCTTTGCTCCCCTTCAGTCCAACTGATGAACTCAGCATATGAGGTCTGAGCTGGTTGTTCCAGTTCAGACCGCATGGCTCTCACAAACCACTTTTGAGTTACTATACCAATAATTAAGGAACTTTAACCACTTTGGAATGAAATCAAGCTTTACTGTCGGTGTAATTTTTCTGAATGCTGTATGGAGAAGCACATTAATCTGTCCTTTAGAGAATTTGTAAGTAAACAATTTTTAACTTACCAAATGTGTGGTCTTTTTCTATGCTGGGGAAGAGGGAAGTTTTGGAACACACAAGATCATATTTTAAAAGTCTAACAGGCTATATTTCCATGCTTTACTTTGCTGCTGCATATTTTGTGATTTTAAATCTCAGCTGGGGTTCTTTCACCAAAAAGTACCTACTCCAAACCTGGATCTTGGGAGTCCAGGAATTCTCCTTATTTGCCTATACTTTTCCCTTGCAACCAACATTCTTTTTATAGTTCATGGCAAATCAGTAGCCTGAAATATATGTGAGACGGTGTATTGGCCAACATTATTATGGACTTGTAAACCTGTGCTCTTACTTTGACTACTGCTTTATCATGGGGCTGTATCCCAACTAAAGCAAGTTCCATTTGAATCAATGTGAAAAAATTAGCCATGTGTACCTTGGTTCCTACTGACCTCAATGGGATCCAGCTGCAACTAGCAGTCTGGATCCAACCCACTATCTACCTTGTTTAAATTATGACATACTGTAATGGGAAGTGATGGGAGGAAGGGCTTATTCCCCCCTCCACACACAAACATTGAAAGTTCGTAACCAATACAGGGAAGCAATTCAGTCCTTTTCTGCATTTGTTTTCTGGTTTTAAAATCTCCCTGAAGCAGTCCATTTAATCCTGCATTCGCTGGAGCTGAAAAATGAAAAAACAATCCCACCCTCAGGGTATGGAAACACACTTCAGCTTGTCATGCTCAGGAATAGAGTAGCAAGAACCAGACAGTGCTGCAAGATTAAGGAATAACTGGCTCTATACCTTTAGTAGCTGTGCCAAACCTTGAGAAACCAAATCAGGTCAGGCATGTAAGGTTAGATTCAGCAACTGTACCTTTTTGTGAGAGACCAATAAAAGAGGAATGGAACTCTTGAGACAGCCATCCCAGTAACTTTACCAGATTTCAAATTACCGTATTTTTCGCACCATAGGGCGCACCGGACAATAGGGGGCACCCAGTTTTTTTTTTGGGGGGGGGAAATAAAGGGGAAAAAATTATTTCCCCCCCCAGGCGCGGGGCTGGGGCGGGGGAAGCTCGAGCTTCCCCCGACCCCAGCCCCCAAACAGGCAGCCCTCCGCAAGCAGTGGGAGCGCTCCCGCTGCTTGCGGAGAGGTCCGCGAAGCCTGGACGCGCTGAGCTCAGCGCGCCCAGGCTTCGGCAGGCAGGCAGCTCTCCGCAAGCCGCGGGAGCGCTCCCGCTGCTTGCGGTCAGTGCCGCGAAGCCC